>NJDD01001904.1:586821-598778 GCA_002245505.1 Calephelis nemesis
ATCTGATATGTAAAGAGGAATACAGATGGTCTATTCTGAGAAGGAGCTCGGACCAACATGGGAGAAATAAATCCGGAAAAATAAAATACAGCCGTTTCAATAAACTGACTTTGATATGTTTGAATCTATCTAAATGTCGATGATGCAACTATAAACACCCTTATACTATAGCTAAGGATGTTTGTACATACATATCATCACGCCAAGTCCCTAAAGCAGAGAGTACTGCGTGTAAAATAGCAAGCTTTCAGTGGTGTTTGTGAGCGGCAGAGATTACACTCGGTGAACATTATTATCTTCTATTTGATTTGAAATCAATTCTGCAAAACCGGCTTTATTATACAGCAAGATTTTTTTATCACCATCCAAATTTTTCCTAGGCATAATGTATCTATAAATAAGTCCATTTATGAAAAAAAAATAGGTATCTAGCAGGTAGCTATCTAGCATGTCAGAGCACTCAGCGCGTAGGTACGGTACTTTGTAGACGACTTTGCGATGTCATATCTTAATATTTTAGTATTGAGGGATACTAAAAGAAAAAACACGTATTTAATTATTTTCACTTAAGATCAACATATTAAAATTTGGATGGTGATTAAAAAACAGGGTGTATGACTTTCACGGGCCGAAGCCTATTATTACTATTCTATCAACTAGTCGTTGCCTGTAAAAATTCCCTAAAAGTCCAGTCCCTAAAATCAGCTCAAACTTCGTTGCATGCTCTCAGACTATTAGACAATAAAAAGATACGACCCTAAAAAACGGAAATTATACGACTCGGACTAATAACATCCGGAATTTTCTGATCTGAAGAAAAAATGGCCTGAGATTTGATTAAATCTGTTAAATGTTTTAAAAATTTTGTTAAAAAAATTTGCATACCTACTGTTTTTGATACTGTATATAATTTATTTAAAAAAAGGTATGCTTGTAAAATGAACATCCAAGAGGGATGCAATTACATCACAGTTATTCTAATAGCTGTAACTTAGAAAAAGAAAATAATTAAACCTGTAAACTTATCAGATTTATCATGGCCCTTCCGTGAGCTGGCAGCGTAACAGATCTTGGTGTCAATAGGAAAATTTTTATTATCTTCCGAACTTCCAGTAAATAACTGACGATATTACGTTGTCCTGTCCTGTATCTCAAGTATTTTATAAGGTTCTTGTTTCTTGCGGTCCCGGTTTCGATCTCCGGGTCGGTCAACAAAAAAATTAGAAAATGTATATTTCAGATTTTCTAAAATTAACGTTGCCCGTGATTGCATATACCTAGGTACGCCCCGATTGGCGATAGGCTTGCCACCTACTACATTGTGGGACTTAGTGTCTTTGGCTAGTCGTGGGTGCCCTGGTTGTGCCTGTGCCATCCCTTAGGGGACATGGGCACGAAGAATTGGACTGGATAAAAAAATAGCAACGTCACTTACAAAGTGTCAATTTATAGTTCTTCGACATGCCTCATATTAATAAACAATAATTTTAAATTCAAATTTAAGCTGCGTTTCTACTATAGCCAAATTCATATAAGACATCAACCACAAAAATATTTTCGTTCGTGTTCGTGTTGGTTCGGGCTCCTTTGCAGAATAGACCATCTGCCTTCCTGCCAGGCAGCTCATAAAAGGCGAGCATATGCTTCCCGTTACCAAGACCGTGACATCTAACTACGTGGCAGAATTTCGCAGCGACTCGTCCGAATTGGTAACACTGCCTTACCTATTTCTGCCACCAATCCAATGCTTGCCGTTGACGTGTTCCGGTTCGGAGGGTAAGTTAGCTGAGTAAGTAAGTTAACTTACTTTTACTCGAGGCCTAACATCCCGGTCTCAGGTTGGCAACGCACCATTACCATCTTTGATGTCTAGGCGGCGTGAATTTCTTACCAACGTCTGCTTGTTTGCATTCTGTTTTCATAAAAAAGGACATTATATTACACTTTTATTAATAAAAAATGTTTTCCAAATTTTATGATTAGATATCCGGCTTGGACAAGTTTGGAAAAGATATCGGTTCATTACGCGGTCCCAACCCTCACGGCCTTAGCACTTGGTAACGTCATTGAGTAGATTCTTTTCCAACTTTGTTAGAGTTATATTCAGGCTTGGAAGTAAATATTGAGTTTGGTTATACACTAAAGAACACCACAAGTTCCTTGACCTGCAAGTAAGCCAATAGGCTACTTGACAGAAAGTGTTTTCACTGTTGTTCATGGACAATTACAACAGAATGATCCACGTGCTGGTCCGGGCTCCTTTGCAAAAACACCACCACCAAACCTATGTGTAAATAAAGCATAAAACTGCTTCCCACCGACCATAGTCGCAATCACAGGCTGGTGACGTCATCACTCGTACTAGGTACGACATAGTGTAACAAATGCAAGTGCAAGATTTGTTTTAAATGAAATGAATGTTTACAAAAGAAAATATTACAATTTTGTATCAACATTTTAACATGCATTACAATATAAATCACTTTAGATTAAGATTTGGCCGGTCCTTTCCAAGTTAGCCTGTCTGTTGTTACTTATTAACCAACTTCAAAAAGGAGATGGTTGTCAATTCGACTTAAGATTTTTGCATATTTTTAATGTTATTACTCGGCTAATAACAAACAGATTCTGATTGTACTTTAATGGAAAGGTTGGTCTTGGGACTCGGTCCCTATTTCCATTTAATCAAAACTCGACTACCAGTTTTTATGCACGTCGTGACCCAATATCGTCGAATTACCTACATGAAGTTAGCCTATTGTCAAGTATTGTAACACAATAACTACTAGTTGGATGTTAATAACATGTTTAGGGACCATTTCGGATTTATTTACTACATAAAATATCTTCACGACCATATCCCCGAAGGGGTAGGCGAGAGGCACAACCAGGGCACACACGACTAGCCGAAGACAGTAAGTCCCACAGTGTGATAGGTGGCAAGCCTATTGTCAATCGGACAAATACCCAATCCCGAGCATTATATTTTAATTATAAAATTGGAAAAACTAAATCTTCTTTTTGTTGGCCGACCCGGGAATCGAGCCCAGGACATCATAAAGTCAAATCTTACTGGACCGCAAGACCTAAGCGGCGATGATCTTTATCGCCTCTGTATGTATAATCTTTTTTTGTTATTTTTATTATTCATTTGTCTACAGTTTTGTCATATGCATATAATTAAAATATTTAAATGGATCCTTATTTATCCTTATCTTATCTTTCAATGCTCTTGAAGCACCTTTCAACGATATTTTTCGGTAACAATTGTGAAATAACTGAGCTAATTGAGCTTCAAATATACTCAACTAATGGAAATTAAATTGCTCTTTAGTAGTTTCAGTACCTCGACTGTTGACGCAACTCTCTGTTCAATGTCGACTTTGAAAATACAATTGTTTATATTCATTACTCTTTGCAATTCTCAATGGCTCTGCTTATTTTAGAAACTTTAGGGTCAATGATTTATTTTAAGTTTAAGGCAAACGGGTCAACTTAAAATAAAGCTATTACTATCAGTAAGTAATTAAACATAGCACTCAGATGGGAAATAATGACGTCAAACAAATTATCAATAGCAGTATTTCTAAGCGGATGCGACTATATTATAGTATATACGAATAATGTGTATATATTTTTGAAAGGTTTGGAGATCAGAAGATAAAGAAGAAACGATCCAATGATCCATTGGTATGTTTGCCTACTCTTTTATGGAAAATGATATAGCCTTTTTCAAAGTTTGTAGGAAAAAAAGGCAGCTACAATTGAAGGAAAGCTTGAAAGTGAATACAATGCGCGTCTCTCGTCGTCTCTTTTGAAAGTAGGGGGCTGGTTGTAGGATGCAGGAGTAAGTGATTAGAGCTTAATGGCGTACTAATTTCCGCAACTTACACTTGCCTCAGTGGTCTGGCGGTTCAAGTGTTGAACTTGACTGCGTGAGGTCCCGGATTCGATGCCTGGGTCGGGCAACAAAAAGAAAATTTGGTTTTTCTAATTTTCTAATAAAAAAAATGTTGCTCGGGATTGGATATGTGCCCGGTTGGCGTTAGGTTTGCCTCCTATCACATTGTGGAACTTAGTGTCTTCGGCTAGCCGTTGGTGCCCTAGTTGTGCCTTTGACTACCTCTTCGGGGATATGGGAGTGAAGATACTTAACTTGCGTAACAAAAGGAGTGTCATAGATGCTCCGCTTAAAGGAATTATTATGTACCTTTGAAGACTCCTATAGTCGGAAATTAAACTAGTTACTATTATGCAATGCTTAAAGGAATTAAAGTAATTTGAAGACTCCTAAGTTGTTAATTAAACTACTTGCTATTAATGTGCGATGGGGTCGTCACATCCCCACTGTAAATATGACAACCATCATTTCAGCATTTACATGTAACAACATCAATGGCTTCGAAAATTTATGGGAACCAAGTAGAAACCCTTCAATAAAAAGTGCTATTTATCGTCGTCTTGTGAATAATTCATACGGAACCAATAAACTGTAGTAAATATTTCGACAGTTACCCGGGACTTTATTTGTTAGGCAAATTTTATCCACTTATCCAACCCTATCTGTTGTTTGTGAAAAAACTTAATAGATGTCTCCTTGTAGAAATATATTCGCGTTGTTTTTTTTTAATACTATTGGCCCGCCCCGGCTTTGTATAGGTATAAAATATAGAGGAAGTTGTCAACTCTCCTCAAAGCTGGGATGATCCATCGCCGTACTTTAGTTGGGATTAATTGAAGAAACTACAAAGTTTTTTGTGAAAGTCAATACTTTTTGACTTTTCAGTTCATCATCAGTATCACTGAAATTCGAGAATTATTCAAAACGAACCCGCTTTAGACAAAACGGTGTAATTAATAAATAAATAATAAAGATTAACACCCATAAAAAAATGTAGAGTGAAACATATACTTTTTTCAAAGTTAGTTAAAAAGGTTCTCAATTCGACCATATTTTGTTTTTTCTGTCTTGCTCCGAGCTCCTTTGCAGAACAGACCCTCTGCCTTCTTGCCAAGCAGCTCGTAATGGTGAGAATAGGATACATACATACATACATACATACATATCTTCACGCCAAGTCCCTTACGGAGTAGGCAGAGAGTATCGAGTGCCAGACCTCACGATCCTGACAAACCTGTCTTGCTTCCTTCACATTCATTACCCTTTTCATACAAACACGCCGGTTTCGGAGACTCTTGACACCACCCTCGGATAATATTCGATTGATCTGATCGTGAAATGTCAGCCTTGGTCTCCCCGGGTACCTACATCCATCCACATTCGCATTGTATATCTGCTTTGTCAATCTTTCATCTGTCATTCTTTCCACATGCCCGAACCAGCGGAGCATGCCTTTTCGCATTTTAACATCAACACTTTCTTTCAATCCCACTCTTTCTGGGATCTCACTGTTACGAATGCGGTCAGCGAGCGTTACACCACAGATTTTCCTTAGTGCTCTCATTTCGACCGCATTTATCCTACTTTCATGATCTTTCTGACATACCCAACCCTCACATCCATACAATAACGTTGGGATAAGCACAGAATTATGCAAAGCGAGTCTAGCTTTTTGACTCAAAACCTCGCTTTGGAATAGCCTACCCAACGCTCCATTAGGATTACCGTCATTAAGCCCTAATATCCTTACTAGGACTCTACTGAGTTTCGCAGCGATTCAGCAGGATTGGTACCACCGCTTTACCTATTCCTGCTGCCATAAAGTCATGAGGTGTTCTGGATCATAGAAATTAAAATAAAATACGTGTTATTATGTACTGAGTAGATAAATGTTGACATTTTTGTTTTGTTTAAAAGCACCTGCTTTTTTTAAATTTGACCTGGATCTAGTTATTTTTTTACAAAATAATTTTACTAATGCCCGGTTCCTGTAATCAACGAATCGTAATCCGTCAGCAAAACCATTCGTAGTTTGTTCAAAAGTAACGGAGCGTTACCAATATTTTCAAAAAATGTTTAGAATCAATAGTCGGAAACGAGCAACCGTTGTTAGTAATCTTACTAACTGTACAAAATACAACCATCCGTAATCAAAACGACTCGTTTTTTTAATATAGGAACCGGGCATAACATGACAATCTGTGGTAGTTTTGCTGCATTTAGTTATTTCAATAGTTTTCTACGTTCGAATCTTCCGCAACGGCTTCAAGATCTTTCAAATTTACTTTACAGAAATAATACACCAGCAATAACTCATATCATCTCATTAAAAACATCAAAATCTGTAACTTGATTGTATTTATTAACTCATTTACATCATAAAAGTGTCACCACAGATAACAAATTATACCAAATTACATAAAGCGTGTTGTTTAACTTGGTTTGTCAGCGCTGTTTATTTTACTTAAAATTGGGACAATACGGTTTGGTGGGTTATATTTAGTCCCAAAGGTAGAGTGAAAATAGCTTATTGTAAGCTGAGTACTGATGTACGATTATCAGCAGATGATTTTTTTTGTGATATTGGAAGGCAAACAAGCAAACGGATTTCCTGAAGGTAAGAAATTCACGCCGACTAGAGACACCAAAGGTGTTAATGATACGTTGCCAACCTGAGGACGGGATGTTAACTTCCAAACTAGAACATGTCAACGGCGAGAGCTGACGTTATGGCGACAGGAATATAAGGGCGAGTCGCTGCGAAACACTACCACCTAGTCAGATGTCAGGGTGTTAGTGACGGTAAGCCTATGCCCGCCTTTCACGGGCTGCCTGGCGGGAAGGCATATGGTCTATTCTGCAAAGGAGCCCGGACCAACACGTAAATGAACGTAATGTGGAGGGCTGTACTTCAGATTCCTGTGAATGTGATTTTAAAAATATACTCACTTAACAAGTAGCTTACAGATTAATCAGGTTTCGATAGGGGATCGCTTTTCCATAGTTCAGATAATATAATCGGCCAGTTACCTCCTAGGGAGTTTACTCTTCGAGTTGATACTTAAAAGTAATTCGTGGTGGGTAATACTCGCCAGTTGAAGTTTGATCAGAAACAAAAAATAACTAAGAAAAAACTAAGGATTTTTACATAATATAAACATCATTGCTTAGGTTAGGACGAACAACTTGTCGCGACGGGGGGCTGAAAGTGGAGGGGGAGAGGCTGGGATACCAATTGTACCAGGGAGGCTGCTCCATAGAACAATATATACTCTACGAGGGCTGCTCCTCCTGCAAGGGCAGTGGGCCATTTGGCCCGCAATGGGTGACGGTCGAGAGGCCATGGGGCCGCAATAGATACAGAGGTGCCTGTCGCCATTAAGATCCGATATGGTGCGCACCGTGTCTCTGCCTGCCACTTCAGACTATCTGCAGCCACCTGTTGAGTGGAGTTGCATGGAAGAGAGCAGTAGATGTTTGCAAAAGCTTTCCTAGAACCCCCGGTACGGCGAGGACATCATGTGGTTACAGTCGGTAGGAATCCGACATAACCCTCTGCTTCCCCTGAAAGAGGTGAATGTCCATGAGGATTACCACACGTTTAAAAAAGGATTAGAATGAACAAAGCGAGCGAACACAGCGAGCGTAGCGTTTTAAAACAGAAGCATACCTAAATATTTTTTATGGATAAGGATGCCGCATTAATTACGTTAAATATAATTCGATCTTCGGCTAATCGTGGGTGCCCTGGTTGTGCCTCTGCCTACCCCTTCGGGGATATGGGCGTGAAGATACTTCTTCTTCAAATATAATTCGATTATATGTAAGTATATGTAGGTATTTTGAAAATATGTTTAAGGTAATGACAGTCTTACTACAAAATAATCAGATATATGTTTTTCTAAACATTGTGTAAAATTAATACCCAAACCAACTTGGACACGTGGTTGATGTGGCAGCAACATGTTGGTTGAGAATTTAACCTTAGACAGTGTTTAGTAAAACCCGTGTTTAGCAATTGTTAAACTTGTAGTTCAGACATTCCTTCTCTTTCCTAATAAGAGTAGAAATGTAATGTAAATTATGTTTAGAGATAGAATCGTTAAGAAAACAACATTAGTAGGTATTTCTGTCTGTAATTCCAATTTTTGGAAACATAATGCTATGAACATCGTCGGTTGTACAGTACTACTATTTTTATTATGCGCTTTGGCTTTACACTATTTACTCTTTTTACACTTTATACTTTTATTTTTGAATTGGCTGACCTAATCTAAATTTAAGCGCAATCATCTATAATATAAAAATGAATCGCTAAATGTGTTGGTAAGCTCATATCTTCCGAACGACTTTACCGATTTGGCTAATTCTTTTTTTATTGTGTTAATTATTCTTATGAAGAGAAAAGCTGGGAAAGTTGCAAGGAAACTGGGAAAAACAATATTTAATTATTTCCCATACTGAACGGGTGAAACGAAGTTCGCCGGAACAGCTAGTTTATTATATAATAACAACTCCAGGTATATCTAAATATTTTTAAAATATACTCGGATTTCCCAAGCTTGACGAATATAGCCGAAGCGCATAATATAAATAGTACAACTACACTTGAAATTGTATAAATAAAAACTTTATAAAAAAAAATTACAAGTCGGTAGGATGAACAATTTTGGATAAAGAACTATAGCCGTAACAAAAAGGAAAAGTATTTTTTTCGATTTTATGATGAAAAAAAGAAAACAATGTTACCCGGAACTGGATATACATGGGGCACACTAAAAATTTTTCACTTCTAGTTAATCGGAACTATATGAATTTCGAATGTTATATTTTAAAAACGTTGCAACCTTCTTAGTTTTAAAAAAACAATTGGCGGGAAATAATTTGTCATCTTTTTTAAATCACACATCAGAGTTCTACGTACGCAACGAAATTGGTATTAAGTCGGAAAGATTTTTTATGATTCGAAAAGTTCTCTTTCGCTGCAAGACTGTGCCGCTCGTCTTCAAAATGCTTTTGGGAGAGAAGAACCTTGTTTGAGCACCATGAGGCGATGGTTTGCTGAATTTGATATAGGTCGAGTTTCTTTACATGACGTATTTCGTAAAGGGCGGCCTTCAACTGCCGTCAACGAAAGTAATGTGGCTGTTAAGCGGTTAATTGCAGGAAACCCCCAGATTACCTATGAGACAATTCGAGGGCTATTGGGGATTGGTATGAGCCAAATTCAGAGAATTTAACCAAAGAATTGAAAGTTCGGAAACTTTGTTGTTGTTGGATCCCTCATGAACTGATAGCGGAGCAGAAGCGGGCTCACGTGGAATGGTGCTCACAGATGCTATTGAAATACGACCACGGACATTCTAATGCTGTTTATGACATTATCACAGGAGACAAAACGTAGATTTATTGTTTTGAACCAGAAAAAAACAGCTATCTTGTGAATTGGTGTTTGAAAATGAGAACAGACCAACAAAAGTGAGACAGGCGAGAAACGTTGGTAAAAAATGATCGCATTTTTTTTTCTCAGCTACGGGTCCCATCTGTACAATTTATCTTGAAGATCAAAAGAGTGTTAATGCCGAGTGGTATTCTGCCATTGGTTTAATCAGGGTGTTAGAAAAAGTTCGTGAAAGACGATCCAAAAGCCGCATTCTCCTACACCATAACGCTTCTTCACACACGGCCAACAAAACAAAGTCATTTTTAGCTTTCGAAAAAGTAAATCTCGTCACTCATCCTGCTCATAACCCCTACCTAGAAGTTCTAGCTATTTTTTGGCTAGGTAATATTTTAAACAGTAATTGAAGATACACCACGGATGTAGAAAAGAGAGTTTGTCCAAGAAATACTGTAGTTGGAGCGTTGTGTAAGGCTACTTCATAACGGTTAAGGTCTGGGTGCTGGATAGGTTTGTGTAATTCTGTGCTTATCCTCAAGTTATTTTATGGAAGCGAGAGTTGGGTAATTCAGATAAAGCAAAAAAGTTAGACAGGTGCGCCAGAAACCAGAGCCACGGACCACGAACCACGGAATATTTGCGATGTTACACTCGCAATAAACATTCTCAATAGTGAGTTCGGAGATAGAGTATTGAAAGGTTTTTAAAGTGAAAACTTCTTTAGCGGCATTGCGTACTTTTTTTTGGAATGGGTAAAAACTTCTAAACTCGCGTCAGATCGAAAATCCGTAAGAGGGCGCAGGGCGCCTGTGTGAATGTTCGTGTTGTCGTGTTTGTGTACGATAGCGCAATAAATGAATATTATATTACACCACATAAATGATAGTACTTTCATACTGATAATTAAAGAAATTCGTGCAAAATTATTCCCTAACTGTTCCAAAATATGAAAAATGCACGACCTTAATATTCAAGATTTTACTTCTGCCGGCACTCCTGGAGTGCAACTCGTCGTTTTTTTAATTTAAACTAAGAAAGGGCGCTAAGTGATCTGTGTTGAAAACCATAAAATAAGTAAGAAATAACTAATTTGAAATTATACTTGTCTACGTCCTATCTTAAAGAGTACGCCTAGCACGGAGTAAGTCGGTTTGGCAACGCCGCAGCCACCGCGACAATTCTTAAGCGATTTTAGTTCGTATGCATTGGACATACAGATTTAAATTGCATAACACTTTTAGAGGTAACCCTTTAAGTTATGGTAAGTGGTTGTAACCTTTAAAATATAGCACTTACAAAACCCTATTGATAGGGTTTTTGCGAGGAAAGGGTATGGTAAGAAAACCCTTTCGTAAAACCCATTCAAAAACACTTAAACGGCTTACCAGTCCGGTGACCCAGTGATTTTTGTGTTTTCCCCGAAATCAAAGATTTGTTGAGAGGTTTACCAACTTCCAAGTGGCAGTGATAGCGTTCAATCAGCGCGTAGAAAACATGCCTACAGATCTGTGGTCCTCCTGATTTAAAAAAGGTGCGATCGCATGAAAAAATGTTTCAAATAAAAAGGAGAATATTTTGGAAAGCAATAAACATAGTTGTTTGGTTATACCAAGTTGTTTTTTAAGTTACACAGAATTTTTAGTGAGACCTACTTACGCCCGGTTGGCGTTAGGTTTGGCACCTAGTCTTCGGCTAGTTGCGAGTGCCTAGGTTGTGTCCCTTATCTCCCGTACATCTTCGGAAGATATAAAAAATGAGTAACATTTAGGCCACGTTTCTGACACTTAGTACAGATTAGGAGTTGTCAGATGGGGTATCACAATATTGCCAAAGGAATTTATTAACGTGATGAACAATCTTTAATGCTAAGGAGAGCGAGTATAATGGCGTATTAACGTTTAATCTCATGAGCTAAGTCAACGATATTAATCGCTATATCATTAGGATATAGTGATAGAAACCTAAATAAATCTATCTCTTATCCTGAACACAGTTCAGAGAACGACATTAAGATGCCGCCGGAAATAGATTGAATTGCAAAGCTGGTTTATTTTCTAAGCAAACCAACAGTGTGTGTAAGGGATATAATTGAAATAGTATCTGCAAGAGAAAGTTATCATTATTGATTCGGTATCCTGGTTGTGCCTCTGCCTATACTTTCGGGAATTTAGGCGTGAAGATACTTTTTTGTCATTATTGCTATGAAAAGCTCATTTTAAAAAAAATGGTTTGGGTTCCTTAATTTTAAAAATCAATTATAAAATTTTCTACGTTGGAATATGAGGACCCATCGCCAGCTGGTAGAACTCTTATGATTATTTAAGTTTGTGAATTGTTCCATATTCAATCAATATTCAGTTATAACTAGGTTTAAGTTGAACAGCACGTTATTAGTGGAATCTGTTATAGGCAGTGTTTAAAAAAACATTCGTTTAAGGAGTGTTTCAATTTTTTTTACAGAAAGACGTGTGTTTAAACACTAAATGACAGAAATATGAGATTTGGTGTGAAAAATTGTTTATTTTATTCTTTTACATTTTAATCATAAACCTTGTTAATGGCGACATTAATCCAAATACCAAACAGGATTTGATGGAATTATCTCAAAATTATCAATTTAGAATAACGTTTCCATGCAGAGTTCACTCATGGCTG
>NJDD01001904.1:600641-663503 GCA_002245505.1 Calephelis nemesis
ATAATGGCGTATTAACGTTTAATCTCATGAGCTAAGTCAACGATATTAATCGTTATATCATTAGGATATAGTGATAGAAACCTAAATAAATCCATCTCTTATCCTGAACACAGTTCAGAGAACGACATTAAGATGCCGCTGGAAATAGATTCAATTGCAAAGCTGGTTTATTTTCTAAGCAAACCAACAGTGTGTGTAAGGGATAGGTATAATTAAAATAGTATCTGCAAGAGAAAGTTATCATTATTGCTTCGGTTTCTTGGTTGTGCCTCTGCCTATACTTTCGGGAATTTAGGCGTGAAGATACTTTTTTGTCATTATTGCTATGAAAAACTCATTTTGAAAAAAATGGTTTGGGTTCCTTAATTTTAAAAACCATTTGTAAAATTTTCTACGTTGGAATATAAGGACCAATCGCCAGCTGGTAGGTATCTTATGATTATTTAAGTTCGTGAATTGTTCCATATTCAATCAGTATTCAGTTATAACTAGGTTTGAGTTGAACAGCACGTTATTAGTTGAATCTGTTATAGGCAGTGTTTAAAAAAACATTCGTTCAAGGAGTGTTTCAATTTTTTTTTACAGAAAGACGTGTGTTTAAATACTAAATGACAGAAATATGAGATTTGGTGTGAAAAATTGTTTATTTTATTCGTTTACATTTTAATCATCAACCTTGTTAATGGCGACATTAATCCAAATACCAAACAGGATTTGATGGAATTATCTCAAAATTATCAATTTAGAATAACGTTTCCATGCAGAGTTCACTCATGGCTGCCTTAAGATGGGGTCAGACCTCCGACCATCAATCATACGAGACGGCTAAAAGGTTCCACATCAAATGAGATCACGCCTGTCACTCGCACATTTAGGAAGAGAGAAAGAAAACATTTACTAACCTCTATTAAAGGGGAAACATTAGAACGTCTGTATTCATCATACCACAATATATCATCTTTATATATAAATCTATATATATAATTTTCGCCGGTCTCCTTTATAGAAGAAATACTAAATACTATCCTAACATGCAGTACGAGACAAGAGGCAAACTTGTGTATATACTGTACCCATATCTAATACGTATTACGTGATGCCAAAAATTTGGACCCCTTTTTACGAAAATTGTGCTGACGGAGGAGCATGAAATTTGGCACAATTATAGTTTATGTGTAGGAGAATTGCAGATCGCTAAACTTTTTTAATAATAATGCTACTAAAGTACATTAAATCAATAAATAAAACATTACCCACACTACCATTTATTTGCACACACAAACCAATACCTATATTGACAATAAAAGGTCACAACATATGCACTAACTATTCAGGAAACAAAGTAGTCGGTCTTGAGAAATGAAGATGGCGTTCTTATCAACTTATGATCGAATTTCGACTAATGGGCGACCGCTAGTAAATTAGTTCGATATTGATTCAAGCTGATCCGTAAATATAACTAGGTGGTGGATTTTATAAAGATGATCCAAGTTCTGTACCACTGCCTTACTAATTTTTGCAACCATAACGTCAGTGCGTGCCAAAGTTTTTCGGCATGTATACCATAAGAAAATCCTACTAATATTATAAATGCGAAAGTTTGTAAGGATGTGTGTAAGTTTGTTACTCTCTCACGCTTGAATGGCTGAACGGATTTGTCTGAAATTTGGAACACAGATAGATTGTGACCTAGATTAACATATAGCCTACTTTTAATCCCAATCGCACAATGGGTTCCTGTGAAAATGCGGGCGAAGCCACAGGTAACAGCTAGTATGTCCCTATTTGTCATATAATGTTTGCATGCATGTTTTTTATGTAAGTTAAAAAAAGTTATAAAAATTGTAATAAATCAAATCTCATACTTTAATAATTTATTACATGTAAACTAACATTATAGAAACACGTCAAATATTTACGAGATTTACAACGAATGTAAACAAAGTATCCAATTTGTGTAGAACAGAAGACGGTTAACGTAAACATCTTGACGGATCACCGCGGAGGTCGTAAATCTATACTGAATTACGTGGAACTTTGAGGTGTGGTTGGTTTAGGTTGCATTCAATAAATATTTTTGAATGCAACTGACTGTATTTGAAAATACACACATACACATCTTCACGCCAAGTCCCTTGCTTGGTAGGCAGAGATTATAGACTTGAATCCTCAGTAGCTCAATTGGTTAGAGCATTCGTATGCTTGAGACGAAAGGTTCAGGTTCAAATCCTGTCTTTGGCAAAATTTTTTTTTCTTTAATATTATCCCAAGCACAGGGCAAGTGCTAAAATAAAAATACATTGCGCGAAACGAAAGTTATGGCCATTCTAAAATGTGAATTTCATCTGTAATAATGAACTCATTTGGTGGGTACTCAGAATTGTGTAACTATAGGACATAACTACACGCGTTAACGGGTTAGAAACGAATTAAAAATTTCGCCACTGGACTTGAATCCTCAGTATCTCAATTGGTTAGAGCATTCGTCGGCTTAAGACGAAAGGTTACAGGTTCAAATCTTGTCTGGGGCGAAAATTTTTTCTTTCTTTAAAATTTACAGAGATTATAGATTTGACACACACACACACGCGCAAACACACACACGCAAACACATACACACACACACACACTCGCAAACACACGCACACACACACATTCATAGCTTATTAGTAAATTGTAGTTTTTTATAGTAAATATATACAGTAAAACATAGTTTGCCTAATTTTAAACTGTAACATGAAAGAGGAAGCGGTACCTACAACACAAGTCAACACTTAGTGTAGGTACGGAGTATTAATAATGAAAATATA
Source organism: Calephelis nemesis (assembly GCA_002245505.1). Classification (NCBI taxonomy): domain Eukaryota; kingdom Metazoa; phylum Arthropoda; class Insecta; order Lepidoptera; family Riodinidae; genus Calephelis; species Calephelis nemesis. Next base: position 603,452 of record NJDD01001904.1, read on the forward strand.
ACTACAATATAAAATGTAAAAATATACTTGTAATAAACTTTGTAACACGTGTTTCTGCTAATAAACATTATTATTATTATTATTTCCAAACCTCACGATCCTAAGAAAGAAAACATATTATTGTTGTATATTTTAATCCTATATTGCATTAAAATAAATGTACAAAGGCGAACTTAATGCCAAAAACCATTTACTCCCAGTTTACCTTGGACAATGGTGTCAAAAAACATGGGGTAGTGCACAAACATTTGACAAAAGAAAAAAGCACAGAGACATATTTTTAGATATTAAGAAATACATTCAAAAGACACCAAAGTTGTGATGTCTATGTGAAATCTTACGTAATTGTATATCTTTGGATATACCCTAAAAACTAGTGGAAATATAAGGACCAATAAATTCTACTTATTGAAGACATCTTAAAATTAAATTTAAAATGTTTAACGTAAAAAAAGTGACAATATGAACAACACCTATTCTTAAAAATCATCTTCAAACTTCCTTACCTTGTAAACTTACACCTATGGAAAATGTTCTTACAAAATTGAAGTTTGCGAGTACATTTAATAAATCTATATCATTTGTTGGAACAGACGTGATACCCTGTAACATACCACGCGAAAAACCTTATCTTACTTCCCAAAATTTAAAAGGGAATATTTCCAATGTAGTACATACATTGGTTGAACTCAAAGTCAATTTTTTTAGCTTGTAGTACAAAACCTGCATTGGATGTTTGGAACTGAGATGAAATTGTAAAGATTAAGGAAGCTTGGAGTAGATTTACATAAAACGTGCGACATATTAGAGTCTCGTATGATTTGACATAACCATTCGCGTAATAGTGAGTGGTTTGAGAATATTAGCCGAATATTGTTATTCTAACAGAGACCCTACCTGAACGTTTATAGCAGTATTATTTCCATGTTATGTTTCCCGTGTTGGTCCACGCTCCTTCGCAGAGTAGACCATCTGCCTTCCTGCCAGGCAGCTCGTAAAAGGCGATTATGCTCGCCTTTTACGAGCTGCCTGCTATAACGTCACTAACACCGTGACATCCTACAAGGGTGGTACAGTTTTGCAGCGACTCGCCCGCATTAGTACCACTTTACCTATTCCTTATGTGTTCCGATTCGGAGGGCAAGGTAGCCGAAAAACTTGCTTTTGCTCGAGGCCTAACATCCTGGCCTTTGGTGTCTTTAGGCGGCGTGAATTTCTTACTATCAGGAAATTCAACTGCTTCTTCGCCTTCCAATCTCATAAAAAAATTAACAATTACGAAAAAAACGACGAAGTTCTTTTCTCACGGTGGCCACAAAACTCCTAATCAGATTTAATTGGTTCTTTTAACTTTTCGTTTTAGTAAGACATACCTTGGCAAGCAAAAATTTGCAATGCACAGATAGCAAATATGAACGAGCGGTTAGTAATCAGTAGTATTTTCTTTCAATTCATCAATCAAACAACAAAAGGCGAACGGCGAGTTGCGCCATTTCTTGGTAACCTACCTCGTGCTGCATCAAAGAAACGAGCTTCTAAGAACACGTTCACAGATGGCTGCATTTGTTCTAGTTTATTGTTATTTTCTATTAACTAATTAATGGTTAACAAAAGTGTTCTTGTTGCGAGCGTTAGTATTTTCTATTTTTAACCGACTTTAATAAAACGAGGGGGTTTTTTGAAAGAAAGAAAGAAAATTATTTATTTGCGGAATATGTGTGTAAATAAGATGTTACAAAAATATTTAAGTATATCAACATATTCTACCATACTTTGGTGTGCAAATATTGTAACATTTATAAAAAATATTATTTAATTAGGTACATATGCTTTAACTTTTAAGCCAATTAATTATATTTATAACTAGTTTAATTGTTTATTAAAAAAACATTTAATAACTATAATTAAATGTAACCCTGTCTACCGTAAACTACCTACCACCGTAAACTTATAATATAACATATTATGTTCGATTTGTATATTTTTTATTTATTATATTAATCGATTTTTCCGTCATTTCTTAACCGTTTTTTTATTTGAAAAGCATATTTTCGAGGTGGCCCCGTAAAAACCCATTCTGGATCTGATCGTTGAAAGATACTTAAGTCAAGAAAAATACTTTATTTTTTTGTGTACCCGGGTGACTTACTTATTGTAATCGATATCGGTTTTTACAGTGTTATTGAGATTAATGTTATCACATGTCTTTTAGCTTCATGCGCAGCAATCTATTATTTAGCTTTTTTTGGACACACTGTGCTGTCAATCCTGGTCAAATCCGACAAGTTTTTCTAAAATAGGGCAAAAAAACTAAATAGTCTCTTGCTAACTTCGTCTGTGCTAATAGCTGGTATCAGTAGTACGTCATCGACCTGACAGCACGTCTCACGCGAGAGTAATTTCACAAAATATCCTACCTTCCAGACCAGTAGGGTTACTCTTCTCTCGTTTCATTCATTTTCATTCATTCATTCTCTCGTTTCAAACTCGATTTATGTGAGATTGGAAATTGGAATATTTATTAGTAAAACATTTTATTATTTTAGTAACAAATAATCAATTATTTTATCGGATTCGTTGAATCCTATTGAAACTGAATGTTAATAAGCCTCTAGAACTGTGTTCAAGAGTACCTAAAATGAAATATAATAATCCAATTTCCAATTTGCATGAAATCGAGAGTCAAGAGTAACCCTACAGTACATGACAGAAATAACTGCAGGGACAAGTAAACCACTGGTACCAATTCGGGCGAATCGTCGCAAGACTCTACCACCTAGTGTGAATCACGGTTTTTGGGTGAATTTCGATTTCATTTTTGCTATATACATCGCTTTCATACATCTAAAACTCAGGCTAGGATGTTGAAATTTTGGTGAGATTAAAGAATACCTGCTGTAAACTAGAATGTGATAATGATTCTGTTTCTTGCGAGCCGTACTCTATTATGTATTGATGATCCAAAAAAGGAATTTTTCAGTGTTTCCATTATATTTTTTTTAACAATTTTTTTGTCAGGGCTGATACAACAGCGTCAACATTTTTAGATGTTCTAGATGACTCACAATCTTATAAGTGACCTCTTCAGAACGTAATAATTATCTATACACACCTTTGAGTACCAACTCAAACTTACGCACTGTTCAGCGTGTCCTCCAAAATTTGATTTTATAAACACATGTGTCCAAGATGCTTGTCTATTACCCTGATATACGTGAATTTTCCTCTCAAGAAAGATGGGAGTACCATGGGAGGAGTGGAAGAAATGTGTAGAAATCAAAATGAATTTGACTGAGGGGTCGTCAGGGTTGGTGATGGGCCATTCAACCACTGTCTATATCTCTAATCAAAACCTAAGCCATTCTTGTAGTCCATGACACAAGGGCAACAATCCCATATCATCTCAGTCTTTTAATATCCGAAAAATAGAATGTTATAGAATATTTCATTAAATGTTATTTATCGGCATCTGAGACATATAAATCAGGGCGGACAGTCAGATCCGACATTAACCATGCAGCTTATACAGGTTGATAAAATAAGTATACCTAAATAAAAACTGCTGAAATTTTCTGATTGAATATATTAAACCCTTGTAGAAGTAACAAATAAAATATGATAGTAAAGTACGCATATGCATACAAGTTGGAAACTAAAATACGCTTAATTAAAAGAAATATAGGTACAAACTTCTAAACGCGCGTTAGATCGAAAATTCATAAGACGGCGCAAGGCGCTTGCGCGAATGTTCGTGTTGTCATGTTTGTGTACGATGGCGCAATAAATGAGTATTGTATTCTATCACATAAATGATAGTACTTTCATACTGATAATCAAAGCAATTTGGGCAAAATTATTACCTAATCATTCAAAAATATCAAAAATCACAACGTTATTATTCAACTTACTTCTGTTAGCACTCCTGAAGTGCAATCCCTCGTTTTTTTTATTAGAAAATTGGAAAAACCATAATTTCCTTTTGTTGCCCTATCCGGCATTCGAAACCGGGACCTTATGCAGTCAAGTCGAACAACTGAACCTATAGAACACAGAGGCGACATTAGTTATTTACATATAGTCATTAAGTTGAAATTTTAATAAATTTAAAAGGGTAAAGTTTAAACAAAAAAGTTAATTTTCCCTTATTTTAAAATTATAACTATGTTTTGAAATGTCACAAAAGGCAAGTTATCGAAGACATTTAAAAAACAATTTAAAAAATTTAAGACCAGTGTAGAAAAACTCTTTTAAAATAGCTCAGCCTGTACATAGAATGAAATGTACATTATAAATTATATTTATGGTCTTCGCGTTCGTTAAAGTCGAGCAATAGACGTATTTCGTCGTTCTGGACCATTTACTGGTCCTAATTTTATTATTGCCTTTCGTGAGACGTGCCGATATTGTAAATTTTATTTAGAATGGCCGCTTTTTAACATAAGCCAACTATGACATAATATCTATACATACATAACAGTAAGAAAGTACAGGTTCAAATCCTGTCTGGGGCGAAATTTTTTCTTTCTTTAAGATTTATAGAAATTTATCCCACGCACAGGGCAAGTGCTAAAAAAATAAAAAAATAAAAATTCGAAGTAAGAAAGTGTTTGTCCTTTGAAGATATTGTATCAAAATATTAGATATTTTCATTTCTGACTTTTATCGTTTCGCGGTTTTTTGTTTGACAAATTTTATATTTATTGTTTGCTTTCATGTCTGCCCGGTTCATATATCTTCAAAGTCACTTTATTTCTTTTTTGCTACGCTACCTCATGGTTGTAGTCCTCTTTACTAACGATGTCTGCCTGATCTGCGAAAGCTTTTTTTAGATAATAAAATTCTACTGAATTTCTCTGTACATATTACAATTGTTTTACAAGCATTCATGTTGTAGCCACAGGAATAGATAATCTATGCGATCCTAGTACTATAATTTACTGGTGGAATAAACCACTAAACTAAATTAATTGACCACTAGCAAACGATGAGGTCGTTGCATCCCGATGTTGTTAAACGTAGTATTGGAGGTGGCCTATATCTTCAAAGGGATCAGGATCGTTATTCATCCGAGTCGATCTTGTATTTGTAATTGGTATCATTAGATCCCTTCACGTCATCAATATTGTGGTTACGAAGGTAAAGTCAATTTGTGTTTGAATTACAATTGGATGGTCGAAGGATGGGTTCAACATTTCTGATATTGTGCTGGAAATAAATCAAAGACCATGTAACGTTTCGCACTTCCACACGTAACGTTTATATTGTGCACTTTCACTTTTTGATTGATGTGAAATCGTTTTGTAATTACTGTGTATACACAGGAACATTTTTTCGAGAACAAAACTATCCTATGTGTTAATTCAAGTTATATTTTATTTAAGTGACTAATAAAAATCGGTTCAGCAGTTTCTGCTTAAAGGAGTAACAAACAAACATACAAACAATATTCAGAATTACTAGTTACAATACTCAGAATCAGAATCAGAAAAAACTTTATTCACGTGAACCATACAAACGGTAATTGTGCGCGTTGACATTTTTCTAACCTACCACCGGATATTAGTAGGAAAAACACAGTAAAAAAACGAAGTACAGTACAAGAACATTTTGATAAATAAATGATTATTCTAGAAACAAACTGGTGAATATTATTTAACAATGAATATGTGACAGAACTTTTACCCGACTTATACATATTAGTCATAAGGATATTTAACAATACCAACATATTCTATCACATTGTGGTGTGAATTTTTTTTACGGAAATATTGTTAAAGCGATACACCCGTATTGATATAGTCAGTGCTTGTTATTGTCATGTTGCCGCTGGGAGGTCAGAATTACTTCCTCAAGTAATTCAATTGCCAACCTTAAGGTAACATAATATTGACATTACCCTTTTCATACAAACACGCCTATTTTGGAGACTCTTGACACCACCTTAGGATAATATCCGTGCGATCTGACCGTGGAATGTCAACTTTGGTCTCCCCGGGTACCTACATCGATTCACATACGCATTGTGTATCTGCTTTGTAAATCTTTCATCTGTCATTCTTTCCACATGACCGAACCAGCGGAGCATGCCCTTTCGCATTTTGATACCAACGCTTTCTTTTAATCCCACTTTTTCTCCGATCTCACTGTTACGAATGCGGTCAGCTAGCTGTGGTTTAAGTTTTTCCGGATAACTGCATAAAAAAGACTGTTACTTTTTTATTGGGTACTTTTTTTAACCATCGAAATCGGTTGGGTATTGGCTGTCGTGGCATAAAACATACAGCCGAATTGAGAACCTAATCCTTATTATACTAATATTGTTTTTAATCTTACAAAATCAGTCAACCGTTTTCGCTCTATAGCATCTTTAGCTAAAAAATACGAGTTACATTATTAACTACAAAATAATGTTTTAACCTAAATTAAAAAAATACTAAACACATACAGTCTTATTAATAAACACGGATAAAAGTACTCAAAGGTTCAACCCGGTATCATAGTCTTTATTGCAAGGTGATACAGACTATAACATCATCTTAATTTTACACCTATGTTAGTTTATGTTTATTAATAAGACCGATACAGTCCAGAAGATTGGTTAACTATGATTAAAATTATTTTAAATTAATTTAATTGATTTTAGTGTAGAAACTTATATAGATTTATTAAGTATTAATTGACAAAACATGAATGTCTGATGAAAAATAAATAATATGACAATACATTTTTATTACTGACAGTGTAGTATAAGGATTCTCAATTTACTCGGTGTGAAGTGAAGAAATGGTCGAATGTGGGGTCGTATTAAGCTAGAAAGTGTCTATTTACCCTTAGGTTGTAAAGGTCTTCATATTCTATTCTTCTAAATTACATTAATCTTTTTTAATAAAATTACTATAATAAAGAAGGTCAGAGCCCTGAAGTCAAGATTAGATATTAGGCAATTTTGGGGCTAAAAGCTCGAAGTTATTTCCGCAGCATTTAAACCAGTAATGGGGACATAATTTACCAACCGTAGCGTGCTTCGTTATTTCGTGGTCGTGAAGCACATTAAACCGCTTAATGATTTATTTTCGTTAATATTATATTAAGGTCGAAGATACCCAATATAATCTATACTTAAAAAATGATAAAACGTTGTGTAGCTAACATTGTAACAAAAAAAATTGACTTTGATATATAACAAGAATACTTTTTTCCAGTAATATTATCGTTCAGGTAGTATTCTACTTCCAATCAAATATATTTGTCTAACTAAAGAACTATTTAGAATTCGAAGATTTTGATATTTAAATCAAAATTTCTGTAAATTATAAATGAATTCTCGGTAAAGATATTCAACGAGTGTAATTCGGGCCTAAGAAGTTAAGATCCAATATGTCCACTATAATATCTGTTAAATCGTAATAAATCGTAGATTTTTAGGAATGTGATATTGGAAATGTAAAGCTACCTTGTATTTTATCATTCTTACATATAATTTTGTAACGAAACTTGATCTCGGCCCGACGCTTCAGCCACTTTTTAAAGTTCTGTCGCTCCCTCGTGGGAACTACTTAAACGTTTTCTTAATTTCGTCTTTCGGTTTAGAGTAGCTGGTAAATTTATTATACTAGTGGTCGCCTGTTGCTCGAAATTCGACCATAATAAATTTTAATATCTTGTTGATAAGAACACCATCTTATTTCTCAAGACCAACTACTTTGTTTTCAAACTTTTTAGTGCGCCATCTGTGATCTTTTATTGTTATCATCATTATATTTGTTTGTGTGTGTCAAATGCATGGTAGTGTGGGTAATGATTTAATGTAGTTTATAAGCATTATTATTGAAAAATATTAGCGTTCTGCTCTTCTCACACACATAAATTAAAAGTGTGCCAAATTTGATGTTCTTGCGTCCGCGCAATTTTCGTAAAAAGGGTTCCAAAGTTTTGGTATCACGTATTAATATATAGAAGATAAGAAGCTTCAGATCTTAATCTTAGGTTGATTCCATTCGTGCGTAATTTTTTTTTTAATAATACTAATAATATTAAGACCGTCTTTCGCATCTACTAGTCCAAAAATTAGTTATTAGTGTCAAAATAAGTAAAAATTTATTTTCTGGAAATATTGGAAGTAACAAACATTCAGAAAACTTAGAATTGCCTTTCATTGTGATTTTATTTCTATTTTATTATGTTAAGTAATATTTCAATACTAAGGGAACTAGGTTTAAACTGCAAACAGACGGTAATCAACTTGTAAATATGTTTCCTGTGTTTGTAACGTTGCTTCTGGCAAATACTTGATTATACTTAATATATTTGATGGTTTTTTAGAAGGTATAACACTATCCAGCGGTGGTCTCATATAAATTTATCAAGACAAGTAGTTTTTGTGTTACATTTAATAATACTTATTTTTAAGTATTTAACTCAACTTTATTTAATGAACTTCGAGCCGATTTTTTACTGTTTTTAATGTAAATTTGCTCCTTCTTTACAAAACCCAAAAAATATTACAAAGCAGTTTACTTTAAGTCCCAAATAACATTTAAATCAAAGACAGACATCAAACAGACAGTAACGCTATTAGAGCCAAAGATACACCTGTTAATAAATGTACTAAAACTGTTTCTAAAATTATCTTCGAACTTGGTCTACTCTATTTTGCCAGATAAAAATAGTATTCGTAACTCTAAATATCACAAATATAACATATGGTATCTATTACATAAGCAATGCAATTAATTTCTGATTTTGTCTTTTTATATATAAAAATCAATTGCTGATAGTTAGTCTCGTTCAAACTTTTTGGGTTGGAACTATTTGTAGAAGTTCGAGGAAGGTTTAAAAGATAAGAAAAAAGGAAAAACTGCAAGGAACATTTGGAAAACAACAAGTTAAGTTTTTCTATACAAACAGAATGGCTGGAACGAGGTTCGCCGGGTTTATAACAATGGAATCCAAAAAGGAATACAGATTTCTAGATGCTAAAAAATTGACGTGGCTGTAAATATCCAAGGTTATGATAGGGTTGTCAAAATGCGGTTAAGACGTTAAGCGTCTGCGTAGGTACAGAATAAGTACTTAATAGTACTAATGTATAGAAGACTCGCTCTTTATTATTTCTTTAAGTTAATATACAAAAGAAACTAACAATTCTAAAGTCAAGCAAGGAAACTAAAATAGCGTTGCGCTGTTACACATGGTTGTCAACTTGAGTTCAGGTTACAGGTAATGTTATTTATTGTTTCTGAATCAGAATAAAAAAAAAACTTAATTCACATGGACCATACAAGTGGTACTTGTGCGCGTCGGCATTTTTTTAAACTACCACCGGAACAGATTTTTTTTGACAAGTCACACAAATTGAATCTAACCCCAAAGTAAGCAAATTATATGCTTGTGTTATGGGTGTTACTTAGTCAATGATTCTAATACATAATAATACTTAAGTAGATACCAGAATATTAAGAATTATGATTCGGCGAAATAAACTCGGAGGGCTTATCTTTTTTCAACACTAATAGTAACATTGTAAACTAGATAAAAATACAAATTACGATCTAATTTAAACTTAAATAAAAAATATGACAAATTGCCTTGCAAATTCGAGATGCGAGATAGATATCTCTATTCCCAAGCATGTAGGTACGTCTTCCAAATACCCTGAGAACTTAAAATAGTCTTTCTTACATAACATTGCTTCTATACATTTTAAAACTTATTTAAAGGTAGATAATAGAGAATAAAGATAAAAAGTAAAGCTCGCGTCTTAGGAGCTGTTTGGTAGAAAAGCAACGATCAGTACCTACATAGTATAAAACAAAGTCGCTTTCTCCGTCCTTACGTCCCTCTGTATGCTTAAATCTTTAAAACTACGCAACGGATTTTGATGCGGTTTTTTTAATATATGAAATGATCGAAAAGAAAGGTTATACACGTGCGAAGCCGGGGAGGGCCGCTAGTAATAAGCGGAGCAACTAACACTAACTAACTAATAAGGTAAGAAGCGAAAACTAATGTATAAAATTTTAACATAAATGCTACGTGTCCCAAAATACTCTGTAAACATTTAAAAACACAAAACGTTATGTCTTCTAAAGATACCATGAAACTCATTTCCGTTCGCTATTTTTTTGATTTATTAATCACTTATTGTTTTTTAGTGAGCAGTTTGTTTTGTAGACGGCGTGGTCTAATAACAACAGAAACGGATACAATAAATATACCTTTTACATTAGCACTATAGCAAATGGCTTCCTCCCGTCTAAACTAAAAGTGAAAACAGCTGGTTTCAGAATATATTACTTTTAGTCTCTATCTGTAAGTATATTAGTGTCGGTGGTTGCCTGCGGTTGTGTAGTGAAGTCCGTGAAGTTTATATTCTTTTGGCGAAACCACTGGAGTGATTATAAAAAAGAAGCCGCGTTTAGCTCCCATTTCTCATCTACCTCTACGCTAATGTTTCATTCAAAAATGTTCAGGGGCATAGCCGTGAAAGCTTAAAAGATTGACATATGGGATAAACTGAATGATTAACGGCAATTAACATTAATTATACCATTAAGTCACAATATTGCATTAAAAGTATCAAAGAGTGTAATTGCGGACGTATTAAGGATGCATTTGTTTGTTTCTAACAAATCATTTTGAATTTGAATTTTTTTTTTGGCAAATACGAATAACCTACTACTTTCTAGATACATTCTTAATTTTTACTAACTGTAAATCACGATCAAACTTTTCAATAAATATTATGAAATATATATTTAATTTTATTTATTATATTTATTTAATTGATTTACAATGTAGGAGGCACAAAGATAGTCTAGCAAAGCCGCTAAGTCATAGTACTGACACTAAAGTCGAAAGTGAAATTCAAAATAATTATTGATTTCGTTTTCCTGGCCAAATAATCACCGACCAAAAAAGATCGCCATTACAAATGTTTTGATACACCGCCATGTTGCGAAATCCGCTGATGTATTAATATGACGGAGAACAAGACTGATTAATTGTGATAATTATAACAGTGGTATGTGGTGACGCTTATTGTGTTTAGCTTGTTTACCGAATTGTAACACTAGATGGCGCTGGTCAATTTTAAATTTCGTTTAATACTTAAATTCTCTTACTCTAATTACTAATAGAAGCTTCGCACATGGCTCTTTGCATTTTCTGTATTTGACAAATAACCTTCATGTGTGAAGAGTATATTTGCCATAATTGTAGCCCTATGTGGCTATTTGCTGAATACAGCAAATAACCAATGCACCTTACCGAACATTTGTCGGTTTTTAAGGCTCATCAAAAGAGACGATAAAGCATAGAATATATTAAAAAAAGGATTGTGTGGTTTTATGAAATCACGGTAAAAGTGAAACTTGATCTATAAATATAAACTATAGACGCCGCCATATTGGCCTCGGCTGCTCTAAAGTCGCCGTCACGCGACATGCGACACACAGACTTAAAAGTTTGAGACGATGTTATAAAAGTTTCACTTTAATTAATACTGGCCATTAACCGTTTTTCTATAGTTATAAAATAACATGTCCGAGCAAAAACTGTTAAAGTTACAGCCATGAAATTTGGTGAGTAGACACCCACTAAGAAAGGAATTCTGAAAAGGGGTGCAATAGCGGTCGAAAGTTTGTATTGAAGACCGTCATTTTTTAAGTGAGAAATATGTAACTTTATTTTGGGCTACTTATTAAAGATAAGTAAGTAAGCGTTTAAATAACAAAATCCAGTTGCAAGTGTTATTGTTTACATATGACTATTATGAACCTCAGGATCGTGAGGTCTGGCACTCGATACTCTCTTGGCAGAAAGCATCGAGGGACCGTAAGGGACTTGGCGTGAAGTTATGTATGTATGTATGTGTGTATATTATGAACATAAATACGTAAATGTAAAATTGCTACAATTTACTTTTTGGTCGCAAATAATAATGTGTTAATAATATTTTCACATATAATATCTTCTACTAAAATCATAGTTTTATCTGTGGTACTATAATTTGGTATTGGCCTCCATGTGTAGACGATCGGATTGGCTATTTACTTGTAAGTTGAATTGCCATATTTGGACCAGCCACGAATGTTTGTCGCCGTATTTGTTTGTCCCGTTTGTATGTCCCGCTCCCCTATGTATGACTTTCTTGCTGAGAGCTCGTAGCGGCGAGTTTTGGTCAAATGGGCTATTGCCAGCGAGAGCACAGTTAGATTGCAAATTGACCGAGTATGGATCGTCTAATTTGGTTATACATAATTTACATTATAATCATACGCAAAAATACAGATGAATTGAAACCGTGTTTTCCTAGAAGTCGCTCGAGAAATCACCTTGACCATACATACCCTTGGAATGAAAGACGGCATGTCGCCTAATGCGTAGGTAAGCTTTTGTCATCTGTTACAGCGCCAACAATAACAATTCAGATGAATGAAACAGCTGTTAGATCATACATTACTTACAAGTAAAAAAGGATGATGGCTCACTGACTGACTGATCGACTTAGAGCTGAAACTGTAAGCATCGAAACTGAAATGTTACAGAGAAATTTTTCGTAAGGTGTCTCCAAAGTCAGGCATACAAACGTCTTCAATAAATTCAACTTTTAAGAAAGTCCGATTAGATTTGAGTTTTTAAAAAACAGGCAATTTTTTCAATGCACTTGATTTCAGATTGAGTTTTTTTACAAATATTCGATGGAGTCGGCTACACACACCAAAAACCATGACTCAAGCGGCGTTACCTCGCTCTGAGGCGTGCCATTAACGGCTTGAAGTGCAAGCGAGAGTGCGGAACGAGCGACAGAGATGCACAATCGGCCTCCTTTCTTATGACGTTGTCACGTTTAACTATCGTCAGTAAACCGACTTTACAGACAACCGCTATTTTACATTTTTGGAAATCATTAAAGTATTAAAATAGGAATTCAAGTTGAATACTTTAAGTTTTTAGTACGAAATTGAAATATAAGAGTATTTGACATCGACCACACATTTCAATGTATGGTCGATGGTATTGGGTCACAGTGTTTGTTGTTGGTATCGAACCCACGTAACAATTCTGTGATTTCTTGTTAAAGTAAAGTATTTTCACGTCCATATCCCTGAAGAGGTAAGCAGAGGTACAACCAGAGTACCCACGACTAGCCGAAGACACTCAGTCCCACAATGTGATAGTTGGCAAGCCTATCGCCAATCGGGTACATATCCAATCACAGGCGTTATTTTAATTAGAAAATTGAAAATATGCAGTTTTTTAATTTCTTTTGTTGCTCGACCCGGGGATTGAACCTGTCCCAGGTTTGACTCAAGAATTGACTCAAGAAGTCAATTCCGACGCCAGACCGATAGACCACAGAGGTGATAGAGTTGATTTTTTATTAGTATTTGATAGTTTAGTATGACAATATTCATAGAAATATAACGTTTGATGCACTATTAAAAAATAATAACAGTTGTTTTTACAAAACGAACAAATAATAACAGTACATACCAGCGGTTACAAGTACAAAATTTACCTAAACACCATTACAGTAAAAAGTGGGCTGAGTTAAAAAAAGACGGATTATTGGATACATTTTAGTTTATAGATTGAAATTCTCATATCGGTATTGCAATTTTGCAGTTTTTGCATTTACATGCACACTTCGAGACAACACAGGTACAAATACGCCTTGACGACAAATAAAGCCTTTGCCTTCGTGTGTTGCAAGAAGTCTTTATCAAATTATACGTAAACTAGCGACCCGCCCCAGCTTCGAACGGTTATGAAATGTACATATAAACCTTACTCTTCAACCACTTTATTTATTAAAAAAAACCGCATCAAAATCCGTTTCGTAGTTTTAAAGATTTAAGCATACAACGGGACATAAGGACAGAGTAAGCGACTTTGTTTTGTACTATGTAGTGATATACAATTATAAAACTGGACGTTCGCAACATTTTTTTTAAATCAAACTACTTAACAATATTTAAACGAAAATGAAAAAAATATTAATTTGCAGAATATGAGTGTTATAAAGATGTTACAAAATTATTTAGGCATTCCAACATATTCTACCAAGTATTTAAAAAGATATTGACTTCATGAGGTCCCGGGTTCGATTAACGGTTCGGGCAACAAATAGAAAAAGTGGTTTCTACAATTTTCTATTAAAAAAACAAATGTTGTTCGGGATTGGCTGTATGCTCGGTTGGCGATAGGCTTACCACCTATCACATTGTGGGACTTATGCCCGATTTCACCAAGAGCCCCTATACTTTAGGGGACCTTTTAACGTTACTTACGGGACTGTTTCAATACAAAACCGTCCCCTAAAACACGTTAAAAGGTCCCCTAAACATAGGGGCTCTTGGTGAAATCGGGCATTAGTGTCTTGGGGTAATCGTGGGTGTCGTAGTTGAGCCCCTGCCTACCTCTTCGGGAATATGGGCATGAAGATACTTTTTTTCTAATTATTTAACTACTATTTACAACATTGTTTTTCTAATCATTACATGATTAATTATGATTAATACAAACAAATTTATACTGTAAATAAATTTAACCATATTTACCGAAAACTACCATTTATGAAAATTTAAATACTTAATTATATTGCTACTGCATTGTTGTGCGTAAAAATAAAAAAAAAACATTACATTCTGGCTGGCAACATCTACATAAAATTAACAATTGATCATGTCTTTGCCTTTTTTAAGACGAGTTCTTCACTAATGAAAGGGCCTAGCTTCAAATTTTATCCGTATTTCATGGCTAGCATACGCCCGCGTCTATTTTGAAAAAAAGACCAGTCTTATGATATTACTATGTCAGGAAAATAGGCACTGGTGCCAATCTGGGTGATATGCAGGTCTCTAATATCTAGTCTTATATTCTACTCTACACTAGTAGAACAGTTTATCTGTTTTTCTAATCACTCAAATAAATCATCATTATATAGATGCGTCACAAGTGCCTCTTGTATATTAACGTGAAATAAAGATAATTTTAAATTTGAATTTTGTAGAAATTTTATTATTAGGCTCTTAATTGATGATGGTGTCGTCACATCTTTACATTATAGATGTGCTTATTGCGTGAATTAATGAAATTGTTAGGTATGTTCCACAATTATCCTGTTTTGCTTTAACAAATAATTGCGAGATTTTAATTTTCTCGTAACAATGAGTCGGCAAGGTCGTCTATATCAACGACAAAATGAATCACAGTTCAAAGAACACTGAAGCTGAATAACTGGCATACATTGAATGAATTGTGGAACACTGACGTACTTGGGAGACTGAAGCCGACCAATGACGAAACAAACGTAGAGATAAGGTTCCGTTTAAAATTCGTGTAAATGATAAAATTGGTTGAAAATACAATTTAAAAGCAGTAACGCTGTAAAAGAGGTTTACGTTTTTCTTATATTCGTAAATTTATTAAAAAATACTTCAATTTCTTAAAAATGCGGCTTTTGAAAACAACATCAAATATTCGGAAGTTATATATCACCTCTTTTTTTGTAGTCGCTTAAAAACATATTTAAATGTGACTAATTAGGAAGTTACAATTTATTTGCATAAAATTCGTTTGTTTTATAAAAAATCAATAGGAGCACATAGAAAAATACTGTAGAACTAAATTCTTTTTTGAAGTCGGCTAAAAATTAAAATTCATTTTATTCATTCATTTTATAAAACCAAATTTCATGAAATACATAAAAACATAAATAAAATAGTAATCTTTACCCTATTTGAGCAAATAAATGTTATTAATTATTATTATTTAATTATAAAAAAGTTAATAATTATAACAAAGCAGGCTTAACAGGGTACATGGTACAGATGGACTTGGAGTAGCATGTATCGATGCATCTCGATGTATTTTGATCGATTGGCCAATGAAAAAATTGCTTACTCTGTGGAGACGATGGCTACGTTATCGACTGAACTAAATTTAATATTTAATATGTTATTTACAGTTTTGCAATGGTTTGCTCAGATTTAGGTCACCGAAAGGAGAACCCAACGTACGGGACCCTGAACTTGTACCAATGAATATGCAATATGAAAGGTCTGAATCGCAAAATTGTGAGGGATTAAAGCTTCATTAAGTTTAAAGCTTAACGAAATGAACACTTCGAATTTGCCTACGTTCAGTTGATTACTATTAAAGGTTATTTTTTTGTGTGGTAAGACAGAGAACAGTCATACCGAAGTTTGTCTATCTGCTATACGGCTTGCCTGAATTTATTGAAATTGGAGATGCGTATTGACAATTGTCGAAGATTCCAGTTTCAGTATAGGCTACCTTTTTTTTAAAATTTGCCCCCATGAGTGATGAGATTATAGTGGGGTATGAACGTTTGTATGAAAATTATGTCAAAGTCAATCCATCAGAAAGACGATTTCAATTGGCTGCCTACCAAAAACGACTGGCACTTCCCAAAAATACGAATTAACTAACCGAAGTAACTGTTTGACGATAACTAAGTCGCGGTTAACACTAGCTGTTCTAAATAATTAGAATAATTTAATGTATCCACACTTTCATACACAACATTATGAACGTGAAAGTCTATCTGTCTATAGCTCTTTTACGGCTAAACCTATCAACCAATTTTGATGAAATTTGATTAATATACAGCTTAAGATCCGAGGTCAAATATAAACTATTTTTTGTTATATGAAATCAACCTCCAAAGGATAGTAAAAGGAAATGAACGTTTGTATGAAAATCGTTCTTATTCCATCTTGACATAGTCGAGGGCATACAGTACGTAATACTTGCAAGATTAATTTCTTTAGGGCCATTAGCACGATCGTAATAAGTATTTAACGTAGAAAGTATTTAACCATCGACCATACATTAACTCTAACTTTGCTTCTACCTAGGGTTTAATCAATTTATATTTGACAGTTTACCTCATTATTAAATTTAACCCACAAACGTGAAAGCGGCCCTTATTGTCAAAAATGGTTTTTCTCCCCTTACTGAAGGAAGTCGATAAATAATGTAATTAATGTAATGGAAGTTCTCTGTTAGTGATGTAGTGGCGACGTTGCACCGCCGGAAGTCGAACCCGAATGTTTTCGGCGGAAAAATGACGTCATCAATGCGTCTCCTTTGTAACTTTATGTTTTTTTACAACTGGCAAAGATTTCATACAGCAAGCAGGGGCAAGTTTGATTGAAAAGTGATTTTTTTTATACGCAAACAGGTTAGCAACTCTGGTTGGCAACACACCAATATCACTGTTTAACATCAGGAAATCCATAAGCGTGTTTGCCTTCAAAATTATAAATAAAAAGTGTCCTGTACGTATTGATAACATCGTCGAGGATTCGTTAGCTATCTTTTAAAACCTACCTAATAAAAAAATTGCCGCCTTACCACAAAAAATAAAGTCAAAAAACGTCTGTTTAGCTAAATATTGTTTAAAATTGACATCCAACCAATAGCTATGTTATTTAACAACTGTAATTACAATGGAATTCTACCCAGTGGCGACGATGGAAATTGACACCCTATAAAATGAACATATAAAAAGTTTCTCCTCTTACTAATAGAATACATACATAACATACATACATTTAACTCAATTTTCCGTGTAATTCGAAAGTTTTTATACCTTTCGTTCCATTATTTGTGAAAAGAATCGTTTCCTTCCTCTTTCTATAAGAAGTTAATAAATAACAAAATTAATGTGTCGGAAGTTCTTTGTTACTGATGTACCGAAAATGATTGCATTGCCAGCGATCGGATTCTAATACTTCAGTGACGTCGATGATTAATGAATTATATATTACTAGTGGTCGCCCATTGGTCGAAATTTGACCATAATAAATTGTAATATTTTGTTGATAAGAACGCCATTTTCATTTCTCAAGAAAAACCACTTTGTTTCCAAACTGTTTAGTGCGCCATCTGTGATCTTTAATCGTCATTATAAATATATATTTGTTTGTGTGTGTCAATTGCATGGTAGTGTGTGTAATGTTTTATTTATAGATTTAACGTACTTTATAAGCATCATTATTAAAATTATTAGCGTTCTGCACTTCTCCTACACATAAGCTAAAAGTGTGCCAAATTTTATGCTCCTGCGTCCGCACGATTTTCGTAAAAAGGGGTCCAAAGTTTTGGCATCACGTCGTATATAAATAACTAAACATAAAGAAAGTAGAAGAAGAAAGAAAGAAGTTTCTTTCTTTCTTACATTTTCTTTACATCTTGCTACTATTTTTTTTGAGTTGTACCTAGCTGTATTTCAACATTACTAGCTGTTTACCCGCCACTTTAATACCTAAAAGTAGACTTTTATAAAAAAAATCTGCCCATTAAAATTAACTAAATGTTCATTTTTAAAAATAGTAGCCTTTGTTGGAACTTAAGTTATTAGCTATACGCATATAATATAATATATATTTCATCAAAATTTGTCCAACGGTTTGTCCAACGGCGTAGCAATAAAAGTGCAACAGGCAGACAAACTTTCGCATCACTACATAGTATAAAACAAAGTTGCGTTCTCTTTCCTTATGTCCCTTTGTATGCTTAAATCTTTCAAACTACGCAACGGATTTTGTTGCGGTTTTTTTAATAGATAAAGTGTTTAAAGAGGAAGATTTACATGTATATTTTATACCCGTGGGAAGTCGGGGCGGGGCGCTAGTTTATAATATAATGTAAAATTAGAGATACCCGTGTATCAGTATGAGGCCCCGTAAGAAGGCCAACTGTCTACCTGCCGGGCAGCTAGTTCGAGATGAATAGATGTTTACTTGTCACCATGGCTACAACCGGTGATAGTCTTCGACTCGATCGACTGAAGCCCTCCCTATTCGAGCGTCAGACATAAACAAACTTTTACGTGGTCATAAAATCCCGGATACCCATTATATAGGCTTCTGATGATATGACATTTAAAAAGTTTCTTGAATCATTCATCTTTAGATAAGAAAACAATAGTCATCTTATTCATTACTAGCCGACCCGTAGACTTCGTATCGCTTGATGTTAACAGCTGCTGACAGTTAGAATGGAAAAATAAAAGTAGTTTTCCCCTTTTCCCCTGCAATTTTCCCGGTTCGCTAAACTAAGACTGACATTTTAAAGATTTTTTCCCCATCTTGGTCCGGGCTCCTGTGTGGAATAGACCGTCTGCGTTTCAGTCAGGCAGCACGTAAAAGGCGAGCATATGCTTACCGTCACTAACACCGTGATATCCTACTAGATGGTAGAGTTTCGCAACAACTCTCTCGAATTGGTACCACCGCCTTACCTATTCCTGCCACCATAACGTCAGTGCTTGCCGTCGACGTGTTCTGGTTCAAAGGGTAGGGTATCCGGTAAACTTACTTTCAGGTTTGCGACGCACCATTACTACCTTTGGTGTCTCGAGGCGGCTTGAATTTCTTACCATCAGGAAATCCTTCTGCTTGTTTGCCTTCCAATATCATAAAAAAATAGGTTTGTATGTTACATTACATATAAAGCCGAATGATGACTGTTGTAAGAAATGGTGGTATTGTACCAGTCTAATTGAGTATCTTCACGCCCATATCCCCGAAGAGGTTGGCAGAGGCACAAACAGGGCACCCACGACTAGCCGAAGACACTAAGTCCCACAATGTGATAGGTGGCAAGCCTATCGCCAACCGGGCACATTTCCAATCCCGACCAACATTTTTTTTATTAGAAAATTGGAAAAATCCAATTTTCTTTTTGTTGGCCGACCCGGGATTCGAACCCGAGACCTCATGCAGTCAAGTCCAACACCCGGACCGCTAGACCACAGAGGCGTTTAATTGAAAAATCCAAAAATCTGAATTACTAGATGAAGAAGAAGAAAATATATTTATTTGCAGTTTCCAAAAGTTGTTACAAACATTTTATGGAGCTAGTAACATATTCTACCACATTGTGGTGTACAAAATATCATGATGATAATGATGATTCCTTTATCAGAATCATATACGTCGTATTGGTCTGGGTCTGCTGAGTAGAATAGACCATCCCTCTCTTTGCCTGGCAGTTCGTAAGAGGCGAGCATGGATAATAAGACGTAATAGGCTACTAACAAGAGGTGGTGGAGTACTGTGCTGCTACTTGACAAGATAAGGTTTACCGCCTTACCTATTCCTGACACCATAATGACTCAGCCTTATTTTGGTCCGGTAGCTGCTACATTTGAACAATTCGTTTAACATCCCGGTCAGAGGCACAACTACGCTACTGTAGCATCTATAGTGTTGAAGACCACAGCCATCTCTTGCCATCAGGACAGCCGTGTTATGTTACGCTTCTTCCATAAAAAAGTATTAAGTTAAAGATAGTAAAGTAAAAGTCGTCACACCATAGCCTTTACCATAAGTCAATACAGATTACGTTTGGTAAGTTACGTGTCGAAACTTATGACAATTTTGGTCTAAAAATGTGTTTCTCTTAGTTATCAATAGAGGCGCTGTTCAAAGATTTTAGACAAATAATTTACAGAGACGGTAGCGAGTATAGTAAACTTGACAAGCCGTAAACTTATGGTAAGGACTCTGTAGAGTTTTGGCGCCTTCGAGAGCAAAAAATGAGGTTGACGTTTTTCATAATTATTGAATTTCGTGTTTATATTGAAAGAAATTAGTCAATTTTCGTGGCATTATGTACAATTTCGTGCAGTGAAAGTGCACAAATGAAATAATCTGGAATAAATTGGCGGATCGTTTATTTTCTCGTTGCCGCCAAATCTCACTATGGGTAATGGGGCCACCGTTTTACGTAAGATCCTGACATGACTTAATGACGACTTATAATTAATATAATTTTAATTGAATCCAGATTTTGATAAATTTGATGTAAATCAATGGAAATTTCTACTTCACTAATGGCAAAATGCTAACGCGAATGCCAAAACCTAAAGAACAGAAAAAGAAAGGGCTCTGTATGTCAAATCAATTCTATTGGACAAAGGAAGATATTGAAATCGGGAGCATTGTCATGGCTACTGATAACTTTTTTCAGCACCGTGGGAATTCCAGACGGCCTTTTATCACATTGATATTCGTCAAAGGTCAATGTGTCATATGTTATGCTATTTATTATATATTTTTCTCCAAACTTCGCTTTTAATGATGGGTCCTACAATGTGACGATGTGACGGTACCAGTGTGTGCGTGGTACGCGCGTGGTTAAAAAACTTGGAAGATTTCATTGCCTATAAGGTTTTGCACGAAACCATGAATGATTACCATTTATTTAATTTATATATAAGAATAGCAAATTCGTAAAAAAAATCGACTTCGATAGCAATAATTATGTCATTTAACAAATCTTGCCCATCGTCATATTGGTATGGATAAGATGATGGACAATCTAATAGGAATATCTCGAAAGGGCGCTATTTCCAATATTAAAAAAGTATATAAAAATCAGTTCAGAATTGACGGAAAATCGATTAACATACATAAAAACAAATGTAGGCGTCGCACATATAGCCTCCTCCTTTTTACGAAGTCAGTTCAGACAGCCTTAGTTAATCATCATCATAATCCATCTGATTATGAAAGTTTTCTGAAAAATTGGTTTAGCCGTTTCGGAGATGAGCCGAAACTGTAAGACAGACAATAATTTCTATACTTACCGTCGTCGCTTGGTGAAATTCCATTCTATACACAATTTATTAACGTCACTTGCACTTACCACAATAGTTTTTTTTTATTATCGAACCGGTTTCACTTTATAAACATCATTAGCTAAGAAAAAAAATGTTATACACCTGATGATGCTTATTTAGAGGAACTAGTTGCCTAAAAGATAGTAATAAAATCTATTTTAGAAAGTAGAAATGATATAAATAAATTGTGTCTAGATATTTAATACTGTTTTGTTGTATGTATGCCATTGGGCAGAATGTTTTGTAGAACCTACAACCTTACCCCTTCATGGTCCTGGTCTGCTGAGTAGAGTAGACCATATGCATCTTTGCCAGGACACTCGCAAGAGGCGAGCACAGGTTAAAATATAGGTCAGCACCAAAAAGACGCTATGGTAAGTGCTATGTAGCAATATTTTTTTAATGATATTAGAAGGCAAACAAGCAAACGGATTTCCTGATGGTAAGAAATTCGCACCGCCTCTCTAGGAAGGGCTAAGGAAGGGCCTAACATCCCGGTCTCAGGTTGGCAACGCACCATTACCACCGAGCAAAAGTAGGTTTACCGGCTTTAGGTAGCCCTTCGGACTGGAACACGTCAACGGCAAGTACTAACGTTATGGCGGCAGGAATAGGTAAGGCAGTGGCACCAATCCAGGTGAGTCGCTGCGAAACTCTACAACCTAGTCAGATGTCAGGGTGTTAGTATCGGGAAGCCTATGCTCGCCTTTTGCGAGCTGCCTGGGAGGAAGGCAGATGGTCTATTCTGCAAAGGAGACTGGAACAACACGGGGAAAATTTAATTAATTGTAATAAATGTAATTTTTCCGGGTAGGCATCCACCACCCTACATTTTCCTGCTGCCATAATGACTCTGCCATATTCCAATCCGAAGG
Source organism: Calephelis nemesis (assembly GCA_002245505.1). Taxonomy (NCBI): domain Eukaryota; kingdom Metazoa; phylum Arthropoda; class Insecta; order Lepidoptera; family Riodinidae; genus Calephelis; species Calephelis nemesis. Next base: position 625,988 of record NJDD01001904.1, read on the forward strand.
GTAGACTTGCACAAAATGCCTAACATCATAGCCGTAAAACGTAACATCTATGGACCATATTCTATAGGCAACAGTTGTCTCTTACCATCAGGGGAGCTGAGTGCTTGTTCGCTAACCTATTACATAAAAAAATTAGATGAGCTAAGTCTTATACTGAAGTCGCCTCTTCTGTCGTGAATGAAGGAATAAATATTATGTACATGGGGAATATCTTGTGGGGTACTTACAACCCCATGACTTTTTACGGCCAATACTAATAGCCTATCTACAGACAAACATAGGTCTTCTAGAGTTTTGTTGTTAAGATATTTTAAGTTTTGTTGTCGACTCCGTGGTCTAGCGGTCCGGCGTCGGACTTGATTTCTTGAGGTCCCAGGTTTGATCAAGCAGCAAAAATATTAGAAAATGTTTTCTAATAAAATAATGTTTACTAGGATTCGATATATGCCCGGTTGGCGATAGACTTGCAACCTATTACATTGTGGGAGTTAGTGTCTTCGGCTAATCGTGGGTTCCCTGGTTATGGCTCTGCCTACCCCTTCGAGAATATGGGCGTGAAAATATTTTCGTCACTTAATGACAAATAACTAACCTAGCAACTAATCAAAACAATCACGATTCTTTATCTAAGATAGGTAGTTAATATTGGCCGTTAGTGGAGTAATGTTGAGTTCTAGATTATTTCACTAGTGCAGTACTATTTATTCGGCCGAATTGCTTAAACAAAGCTATCCCGTCACTAGAACTTCAGTGCTTGCTGTAGTTTTGTCTGGATTTAAATATAAAATAGCCAGTAAAGTTTTTTACACAACATACAACGTACCAATTGGCTAAATCAACCATCCTAGTATTCCCACCTCAAAACACAATAGCGAGAACTGATGTCAATGCGACGGGAATAAGTAAAAAAGAATGTCAAATTGGATCACGTTAGATTCGTGTCAAAGTTATAAGTAGACCCATAAGTTCTGAAATAATCATTATTAACGATGGTGACATTATCGTCAATATGTTTTGTATAGGGTTGTCAAAACTTGTTTTTTTTAAATACTGTATCAATAAAATATTTTTTGTGATACATATTTCGCTGTATGACTTCCAGCTGCATGAATAGATCAGGTTACATTATTATGAATACAGAATATATCTAAAATATTAAGTCAATAAGATAGTACCGCATTTTTAAGATCTGCAATGCCTGTATATGTATGGTAATTTTTCCTGCGTCTTATGACTTTTTGCTTAACGAATATATATGGCCTGAATACAATATACCTTTTGGGGAAGCAAATACAAATCGCTGCATCTCCAAATTTTGAGGTGTTTCTTTACTTGCAAATCCATCATTAAAACTAAATTACAATCTGCACCATACGTCATTATTTAACAACAAGAATCAATCTGTTTTGGATAATACATGACAGAGGCTTAATGCGAAAAACATGAAATAGTAAAACAAACAAATTGGACCTCTTCCTTGCATAATAATATATATTATATTAAAATGAATCAATAAAGTAACCATATTTTACCACAAAATCTACATATATATAAAGGAAGGACAACTGACTGACTTATCTATTAACGCACAGTCAAATTAATGATCACATTTAACTGTAATTCAGCACACAGTTAATTGTAATGATGTAGCCATTAACATAAAAAGGATTTTTGGAAATCACACGGCAAAAAGGAAGAAAAGATCTCTGAAATTGAATATAAACTGTTTTAATTAAGTATTATATAGAGATACTGCATCGTTTAGCAATATCCATCTACTCGTAGTAGTAGTTAAATATGTCGCAACTAAAATAGTGCAATGTTTAAATTATTCATTCATTTTGAAAAAAAAACCCTTAACACGACTTTTTTGAAAACGTCAGACTTTGACAATGTTGCCGATCTTTATGGTGCTCAAGAGAGCTTCGTTTAAAAATGCATTATTTTGAGTCAGCCTTAAATTAAACATCAAAAGCTGTCCCTGGCATACTTTGATATTAATGTGTACTGTACCTTTACCATGAGTTGCTATCGATTTTCTTAATATACACATAAAAACCTATGTTACATTCGGTAATATACATATCGATATCTATAGCGCTTTTGGTCTGAAAATTCATTTCTTTTAGTAACCAATAGAGGCGCTGTTTAAAATTATAAAAAAATATTTTTGGAGACACTAGGGGGTAAGGCGCCTTTAACTTATTATAAGGGCTTAGCAGAATATGTTTCAGTTTAATCAGTTTGTATGTGTGAACGTGCTATAGTTGCCTCATCTGTAGTGGTAACCCTAGCCTAGCCCTCGAAAACTGAAATCGTGTTTTGGGGCACATTTAAAAGGTAATTTGGCAAAGGCCGTGCAACAAGTAATGTCTCCCCAATTAATATTCATTTATTAGCTCTATACGTAATTATTTTCTATTCGATTCAATTCATTTATTTTCGGCGAATGTAGGTACAAATGCACTAACAGTTAAGTAACTAATTAATGTATCGATTTTGTTTAACTTTAGTGTTAAACACAATCGAATAAAAACAATAACTTTTTGTCGTTTATGAGAGTATTAAAAACTAAAACTAAAACTAGCAAAATAAATACGGATTATTATTATATTTAGAAATAGTTAGCGTGTATAGATAGATTCCTGCCGCCATAGCCGTTTGGAGGATTAGGTGACCAGTAAACTTAATATTGCTCGAGGCCTTGCACCCGGGCCTCAGGTTGGCAACGCATCATTACCATCTTTGGTGTCTCTAAGCGCCGTGAATTTCTTACTATCAGGAAATCTGACTGCTTGTTTGCCTTCCCGTGTAAAAAAAAATAATATTATAGATATTAACGCAATATAAAAGGTAAGGTTTTTGTAAGGTTGAGGAAGGTTAAAGGTTTAGAAAATTGTCAGAAGAATTCTATCACTTAGTTATTAAGATTTCGTAGCATAGATAATGTCCACGGGTTTGCCTATCTCTCTAAAAGTTTATTATCTAACCGCGTTCAAAATTTCATCACGATTAATTCAATCGTTGAAGCAGTGTGAGAAACATACATCTAAATATCTTACATGTATTAGGATTTATTGATTTTATAATATGTTTAGGTAGAAAAATAAAGATATATTTTACGTTGTTTGTTTGATTTTAATTTAGGTAAAAAGGCAGTGTACAACCTCACATTCGCAGTGACTTTTCAGGCATGCAAAGTATATGAAACTCCTTTTCACACATGTGCAAAGTAATTGGAACACTAAGTGCCCCGTAATGACTAATGAATCTGCCGTGTGAGGAAGAACAGCTGTCGCGGTGTCTACTGTGGTTTGAGGTGGGCTGCTTAATCTCGCTCGTCAACGTTACATTAGTTACAAGTGTTTTACGAGCTGCTTGACAGGTAGTAGATTTTTCAAGAGCTCCGAATGAACTCTAAGATGGGTGGTTTCAGCATGTTTGACGTAAAATGTATTTATTGAATTTAAATATGACACCTGACGTGTGTTGCAAAATAATTCATTATTTCAACTAAACAACATTAAAATTATTTAAAAAACTGTATACCAGTATTAATTATAATAATAATCAACCTGACAATGTTATTATTAGGCTAGAAAGCAAACAGAAGGATTTTTATCAGGCAAGAAATACAAGTCTTTACTATTTATTAATGGTGGTAGTACTGTACTGCCAACCTGTGATTAGGCGATGAAAGAGTGGACTAAGTAAATTTACTAGCTACCTTACTCTGCCTACTGAAATGCGATCTTAGTGGATGTTATGATGGAAGGAATAAGTAAAGTTGTGCTACCAATTAAGTGACTCTACTACTTTGTAAAACTCTATCATTAAGGGGAAATCTGTTATCTGAATCTATAAAATAAGATTTGTTAACTTTTTGAGAGTTAGACATTGAGCAACGCATCGATCACTTTAACAGCGTAATATTTGATCGTGACAAAATCTGTTAAATCTTCTTTAACATCATTATTTCTCCTGAAATTATGCTACATTCATGTCTTTGAATAGAAGCACATGGATTGTTTTGTTAATTACTGTCATGTATTTGAAAACAGTTGGTCTTTAAGTTGATTTAACATAAATTAAAACCCTGATATCCATAACCGTCATAATTGAACAAAGTCGAATTTCAAAACACACGTTTTTGACGGAATGTGCAAAGGTTTTGTATGTTTTTGATGAATTTCTTCAAATTAAAAATTGTATTGATTGACGTATAACTTTTATGTAATTAAATTTGTTGTTTTTTATGCAATTAAAACGAAAACACAGTAACGACGCGTTTAATATTGACGTGTCCAAATGTATGTGGGACGGCCGACCCTTCTGCTGTTCACGTAAATTGTGCTCAAGATGTTTTACCTCACCCAATATTAACTCTTCATTGTCACTATGCAAATTTTCGCAGCGTTTAATATCTTCTAGTAATAGTTTAACTACAAAGAACATAACATCTATATAATATTAAGACAAGAAGAAACAGCTTTCTTTCTCTTCTTACGAAAATGTTCCTACATAGTTTTTGACGAATTAGTTTTATAGGCCGAATCAAAGTTCATTTGAAAAAAAGCAAAAATCTATATTACATATTACTTGCTGTTACTCACGGCTTCGCCCGCTGTGGATCGATATGTAAGCTATAATATCTTTCTAATAGGATCAAACTGCACGAGGTGTGCAGTTTTGAATAAAATTGGTTAAGTGATTTAGGAGTTCATTGCGAAACAATGTGACGCGTAATTTATATATACTAAGATATATGTCAAATCAAATCAAATTAGTTTTTATTACGTAGATCTCTACAAACATTCTTGTAACGCGTCTATGTAATTCTAAAAACTACCACCGGATCGAAACGCGGCCACTCGCTTAGAAAATCCGGCGAAAGAAACTCAGCGGGCTTGTCTTTTTACTCATAAATCAAATTTACAAATATTTATTACATTTACAAATAATTTGTAGATATTGATATGAGGACCAATTAATCACAAGCATTTCATCCTATTAATATAGTTATCCTATTAATATTATAAATGCGAAAGTTTTTTCTGTTTATTTGTTTGTTGAGGTGACTTGAAAAAAAATTGGAGTTATAGGTATTAAAATGTAATTGAACTGGCCGTTCCATATTTACTTACATCCCCTTTGAACTTTTTAAAAAACCTTCCTAATTTCGAAATCTTCAGTTTCTGGCTCAAAGTGCGTATATCTAAAACGGATATCTCCCATTTAATCCTCTTACGGTTAAAATTTAAAAAATGATAAAAATCTGTTACTCAGCAATTCCAATTTTTGAAAATTCAATCCCCAATGAATCCCCAAATAAGGTGATTCTATTTCATTTTTTTTATGATATTGGAAGGCAAACAAGCAGACGGATTTCCTGATGGTAAGAAATTTCCGCCACCTAGAGACACCAAAGGTGGTAATGGTGCGTTGCCAAACTAAGACCGGGATGTTAGGCCTCGTGCATAAGCAAGTTACCCTTACCCTCCGAACCGGAACACGTTACGACGTTATGGCGGCAGGAATAGGTAAGGCGGTGGTACCAAACTGGGCGAGTCACTACGAAACTTTACCACCTAGTCTTATGTCACGGTGTTAGTGACGGTAAACCTATGCTCGCCCTATACGAGCTGCCTGGCAGGAAGGCAGATAGTCTATTCTGCAATAAAGCCCGGACCAACACGGGGAATTTGTATCATTTTTACGAAACTCTTAATTTCTTCGACATACTTTTATGAAATTTCGTTTGAATTGAGGTTGAGTATTAAATTTAATAATCAAAGCTAATTAAGTAAGTCTAAAAAATCTATGACTATTGGTATGTCGGCGAGTTTTTAAATTTTACCCGTATGAGAATAAAATAGAAGATGAAAGTTTTATGTAAACGCACAGAGATCCTTCGGGCAAGAAACTTAAAAATTAGCACACCTATTTCTCTTATGACCTAGGCATTCACTCAATAGGGATTTTTCAAAATTCATTCACCAAGAGGGTTAAGATAAAATTCAAGTTTGTTCCCCATTTTGGCTTTTTAAGGATGAATTTTCGATAAAGCAACATAACGCTTCCGCTGTGTTCAATTAAATTTTTTTAGCTTCATGCAATATCTAATACCTAAGTTTCAAACTTTAATCTTTTATATTTTCATCAGTTTGGGGGTTAAATTTTGAAAAACTTTGAAACATTTCTTTCACTATTTCACCTGCTTGGGAGTTTCTAGCCTTAAGGGTTTTAGGGTTACAGGGTATGTTTAATAGAGTTTGCCATTAGCGGGAGATATAGGGTTCGCTGCGTCGATTATGCTATTTTATTTCTTTAGTATCACAATCTCTCAGTTTGTTTTTAACAATGTAAATAAAATAAACACTTTCACAGATATTCTTGTGCACGTTGTGTTTGTATGTGTGTGAGATAGGTCTAACTTTCTTAACCATTCTTATCTTCTAACAATTACAGATTTACTTATTTAAAGAAAAAAATTCTCAAAAGCTAAAATATTTACGGCATATTTTAAAATAATTTTTGCGACAGAATGCTAAGAAATAGGAAAAGTAAAATCAAAATGGATTTAAAGCAATGAAAATGCAGAGAAATGAAAAAGCATCTAATTTTAAAATGTTGCCTAAGAAATTTAATCAAACTAAGAACAGGTAAACAATGGAATTATTCAGGTTACTTTTAAGATACAGTAACAGGTTGCTTCTTCAAAGACAATACCGAGAGCATATTTTATTATTAAATAAAATACAGTACTTTTTTATTAATGTTACACTTTTAAGAAGCTGAATGCTGTAATTTACATTTTATATTGTACTATTATTTCTCTGTAGGTATAATAAATTTCAAACTTATGCGTTCCATAGTTACTAATTATTAGATTAATATAGAATCTTAACGCATAAACCATTTGTTTTATTAAATCAGGCGTTACTTTGCCGAAATTCATAAAAAAATATGTAGAATTAGCCTTTATTTTGCTAAAAGTTACTCTGCTTTCGCGGAATTGTCAAAATAAAGGCGCGTCCAACGCGTAGGTATATCGTATTTATGTATAATAACTGTACCTACGTATGCTCATGATAAAATTCGCATCAAAAGTGCTCAGACCTACCTGACATTCCACTTAGAAACAATACAAGATGCTGGTTTTAAACTGGCTTTTGTGTGATGTTAGATGTCTGCATTTCCGGGTCTGGATGTTTATCAAATTTATTGTGGTATTTATTTAAGTATTTCTGTGTAGTTGACTAACACCCATAACACAATCATATAATTTGCTTACTTTGGGGTTAGATTTAATTTGTGTGACTTGTCCAGGGATATTTATTTATCTCTCATGTAACTAACTCACAATTGAAGACCGCACTTGCAAATTGATCGGTATGTATTATGTTTAGTATGTAATTGTATTTAGTATGTAGTTATTTTTTTTGTATAGTTTTGTACACCAGGTCAACATATTCCATTTATTGTTTTCCTTTAACGGGTTGGCTAGAAGAAATTTCATTCATTTGAGATAAGCTCGCCCTTTGTACTTATGTTTATTTTAGTCTTAAGTTGTTTTTTTTTTGTAGAGTTAACAATAATAATTTTTACCCACTGGTTCAGTACAAGACTAATTAAAATAATTTAATGAAATAACTAACTAGAATAGAATTCCACCAAATGTGGACAATAACAATTATAAAAACCATCTCGCGGAATTCAATTTACTACATATTCTTACAATCCCCCCAATCCCCGCCTTCCGAACCGGAAAACAGCAGTGGCGAACAATAGAAGTAAGTAAGTTGGTACCAATCTCGGTGTATTGGCCTTTCACTCGTGTACAACTACGTACATCTTAACATGTTAAGTTATTAAAATGCAAATTTTTTGCAGTACTTTTGTACTGTCAAAAATAATTTGTAATTTGCTTTTATTTAGTAATTAGGTACACATTAAAAAAAGGTACTAGCTAATAATTAAGGATCCATTAAAAAATAATCATTTAAGCTATTTTTGAGCTCTACAATTTTTGTATAGTTTTTTTCGAGAATGTAGGTAATTAGAATGAAAATAGCTTTTCTGTAAGTCCATGAAAATATAAACTACGTAGAAGTAATTTTATTCCAATTATTAGAAAACATGTTTTTTCTTTGTTAAATTGTTTGTTAAAAGAAAAATAAGAAGAGAAACACAGTACAAACTTTTTTGATTCAAGTGTCTGGCAGTTCACTACACAGTTAAAAATAAAAACCAATGAACTTGTTCTTTTTTTAAATAATTCAAACAAAACCATTACGTGTTCACGTTCATTTGAGTTCCCATTCTGAAAATGTGTTCGGAATATGAAAAATACGGTTCGAGGAAATTCCTTCAGCAATTTCAGCAAACAGCTTTGCAATTTAGTATCCGTGCGCCAAGCGCCGAGTGTTGACGTGTGGTCCTTGTTAGATACTTATAAATTTTCGCGCGAAAGTTTACGATCAACATTATTTGAATGTGAAGTGTATTATTTGTGTAGTGTCTAAAATAACAATTCGCTTGGCATAATTCATGCGTAAGTACATTCTTTGATGTTGTTTTTTAATTAATAATCGTAATAAAGTGTAAGACTTGTCTTGGCAAAAATAATTGATTTCTACAAGAAAAGTAATTTCAAACATGACAAGAATTATGATTTGTGTACAAATGACAGCAATTCTGTTGACACAAACTAGTCAAAATTAATGTGTGTATATTTTCTTGCTCTGTATACCTACCTAACCAGTATTAAACCGGCAGAATTAAAATCAATTTAAGATTTACTGGTTTACAATTGATTTAATTTTTTCTCTTGACTAATTCGTAATTTTTTTTTATTTTAGGTTGATTTAGTTTATGCCAACAGAATTGCCACCATCATGGTATCATTTTGGAAAATAAATTTCAAACAAATGATAAGCTGTCATAATATACTTAATCTGTTTTTTAATCTTGTCAAAATTTGTCGTTTTTTATAAGTATGGGCGGTCGAATTTTAAAATTCAAAAATGTTGTGAGACTGAAGATAAGCGATAAACTTTATAATTAAATTGTCTTTTTTTGCGAACGGATGTCAAATAAATAATATGTAACATGGACTATGTTGGAAAATGTTGCAACAACTCGAATTGATTATTAATTAATAAATGGTTGTCATTGTCTGTATTTTTTTAAAAAAATGCTCGGTTTGATGAGCCTCATCCCGCCTAATGGAAAGTAAAGAAGAGAACGAAGATGGAAGTGTACTAAACTTAAATGATGCATTGGTTGTGTGGTTTAAATATTTTGACAAGAATAACTAGTGATTTTTCTTAAATATTTTGCAATTTTTGTATTAAAGTTTGTCAGGCGCCGTAATGATATTTGAGTCAATGATAAATGTATTTTTCTTACTAGACGACCGGAAGATATTCATTCTGCCTGACTAGAACAATAGACCTAATCCCGGCTACAGGACAGCGACACATCTATAATATCTATGAGAGCCGTGTGCTTCTTTGCTAACTTACGCCATAAAACTTACGCTCTGGTGTTGTTCCGGGCTCACTTGCAGAATAGACCATCTGCCTTGTGACAGCTCGTAAAGGTAAGCATAGGCTTACCGTCACTAACACCGCGACATCCTACTAGATGGTAGAGTTTCGCAGCGATTCCTGCCGCCTTATGGTGTGTTCGATTCGAAGGGTAAGTTAGCCGGTAAACTTACTTTTGCTCGAGGGATGTTAATCCCGGCCTTAGGTTGGCAACGCACCATTACCACCTTTGGTGTCTCTAGGTGGCGTAAATTTCTTAACATCAGGAAATCCGTTTGCTTGTTTGCCTTCGAATATCATGATCAGATCACAGGGATATTATACGAGGGTGGTGTTAAAAGTCTCCGAAACCGTCGTGTTTGTATGAAAAGGGTAAAGAATGTGAAGGAAGCCAGACAGGTTTGTCAGGTTCGTGAGGTCTGGCACTCGTTACTCTCTGCCGACCCGTAAGGGACTTGGCGTGAAGATATGTATGTATGTGTATATAAAATAAAAATTAAAAACAGTTTATATGGGAAAATATGGCAACTTTTTCTACTATTCGGAAAAACGAATATGAACAACGAATGAGTCCTCAAACAAACTCGGACTCCTTTATGATGAGGGTAACTACTTTTTAAAAATGTTAGGACGTTTGAGACAAACAATCAATCAAATTGCATTTAATGTCCGAAGTAGGATTATACTGGTAGATGGTACAAACGTCAGAGTAAATTCGTAGCACCTTTCGCCTTTTTTATCTTATCGCCTATGTAGTCTAGCGGTCCGGCACTTGAGTTCCTCAGGTTCCGGGTTCGGGCAACAAAAAAAATTGTATATTTTCAATTTTCTAATAACAATAACGTTACCCGGGATTGGATATGTGCCCGTTTGGCGGTAGGCTTGCCACCTAGCACATTGTGGAACTTACTGTCGGCTAGTCGTGGGTGGTTGTGCCTCTGCCTACCGCTTAGGGATATGGGCGTGAAAATACTTTATTTTACTTTAAATTTCTACTTCATCCTATCAACAGCATGAAATTATTTACATGTTTTAAACTTTTTAGTAGAAGTTATTAAACATCAAATTCTTATTTAAGTAATTTTTACCGGAACACATATAGCTATATAAAAAAAAGCCGTGTTAGTAACTCTATCGAGAACAACTGAACCGATTTATCTGGAAATTAGTAGGGATGTAGCTTAGAAGTAGGAACCAGTACTTTAAGTACTTTTTATCCCGTTCCTAGGAAACTAGGAAAAACAATAATTTAATTGATCTCATACCGAGACGGGACGGGTGGAACGAAGATTGCCAGAATTCGTAATTTAATTATGTCTTAATTGATGCTCGATATTCTCTGCTTACCCCTCAGGGGACTTGGCGGTAAGATCTGTACGTATGTGTTATATGACCATTCATACTGAGAGTTTCATCTCTTTTCTAAACAGCAAAACTTATGACTTGGAAACAGTTAGGGGACAATCTGTAAACTATAATACCATATCAAACATAAACACACATATCCAATTGCGTGTTTCTGAATTATACCGAAGTTCTCTTTTTATCCTTCACCCTCTTATCTACCTACAGAAGTTGTAGAATTTAATATACAAATAGACAGGATTTGCACTATAAATTGAACGCACATTTGAACTTATTTTAAAAAGTATCTTCACGCCCGCATCCCTGAAAAGGTAGACAAAAGTACTAACTAGGCTTAGTCCCACTATGTGATAGTTAGCAAATTTACTGGCAATTGGGAAATCCCGGGCAACGTTATATATATTACAAAATTTACAAAACACATTTTATTTTTGTTGTTTTACCCGGGAGTGAACCCGGGACCTCACGAAGTCCAGCACCAGACCTTAAGACTATAAATGCGATCATAAATTTCTTTTAATAGATATGATTTGCATATGAACGAAAGGATTTGTAGATTATTTGTTATTCGAATTGCCAGGGTTGGAATTGCAACATAAAGTGGTATTATCCAAAAGGTACGGTTTGTATGGAAGGGCTATAAAGGTTAGATTCTACGTAATACTACGCCAGTATTAGTCTGTTAATATGGTAAGGTGGTATTTTACAAAGAAGGTTAAGTACTTTTAGGGATTATAAGGTTATTATATTGTTAAAAGATACGCTGACGAATATCTTTAAGAAATATACAGCTAGAGAATACAATGCCTGGATCTCGAATCCCCCGAATCTCGACTGTTTTCTGATTACGAAAATCCCGTGATTATAGTGGGTTAATCCCGGAATCACTAGGCAAGTTTGCAGTTCGTATTTCGTCGCGCCTTGAATATTACGTTCATAGCATTTTTTACAACTAAAAAACGGGTAGCTGAATTCAACTAACAAAACTAAATCAGAAGTAGGTATTATTATATAATATGTAGTTTTTATTATAATATTATTAGTTTGGTGACTTCTGTCATTAGTTAGGAAAATGTAATAGTATCTATACAGCGACGTTAGTTGATTCTAGTATTAAAGTCAGTTTTAATAACAAAAAAATCAATAAGTTTAGCACTTACTTGAAGGGTAAAATTGAATCTTCTTAAAAGAAAAAAAGTCTTAACATGATTTTCGTTTTGTGTTTATTTTTGGCTTATTACGTAAGTACAGAGTACATAGTATGTAATCGTAATTTGTTATTTCAGACATAATTTAAATAACGTGCATTAAAAATCATTTAAGCTTAACATTTTCATTTAAGCTTCAGTTAGAAAAATCTTAGTCTGATCCCGGAGCCTGGAGATCCACCACACCAAAAATGCAGGAATCCCGTAACAAAAAAATATGCTTGCTATTGTATTATCTACAAACAGCACTATAAAGCTCAGAAATGGTGTGTACCAAACGAGAATTAAGAAAATGGCAAGCCCTTAGGTACGTTATGTAACGTATTAATTTAGGTGATTGATTGCAAGAGTTACCACCAAATTTAGCTGATAATTCATTAGTCTAAATATATTTGGGTATAATTGTGGTAATATTCAGTGGGACTATGTAACAATTCTAGCTGACCCACCAGATGTTTCTTTGTTATTATTTTTTAATGTGATTTTAGCAAAAAAAAATTGGAAAGGAAAGTAGGCGCTTCTGGACTAATGGTTAAAACATAGAAGTTATCGGCCACTTCGATACTAATTTTAAATGAAAGCTACGAATATATGGTTCATTTCTTTTAATAGGCATGAGTCTCAGATGTAGGTAGCACAAAAACAGTTGCGAAACCTTTTAAACAGTTATATGCGCGATAACCAAGCGTATTCCACTTTCAGCATAACTCAATAATGCTACATATTCTTGACACTTGCATTAAAACTACTCTATGCTGCATAAAAGAAACTTAAAAAACAACCATTAAACATATGATTACTTAGTATTTTATAATAACTCTCAACAGTTACTAGATCGACATGATCCACTCATGGACATACACTAGAAAAAATAATAATAATTGTTTAAAACACAGTTTCTCCATGTTTTTATGTTTTGTTAGTAAAAATCAAGATGTTAACAAATAATAATTCTGAAACTATCCAAGACAGCGAAGTAAAGTTTTCGAAAAATCTAAACACACATCACTACCATTAAATAAAAGCTACTTCCAAAAGTGGCTACCAGTTATTTTCTTGCTACATGCTCCGTATATATTTGCCCACTATCCTTTTATACCTTAGTGATAAGGGTGACTTAACCCTCATAACTTAGGGGTATGAAAAATAGATGTTGGCCGATTCTCAGACCCATGCTCACGAAATTTCATGAGAATCGGTCAAGCCGTTTCTAAGGAATACGGGTACCAACATTGTGACACGAGAATTTTATGTGTAAGATTATTATTACATTCCAAGAAATATTGTGTTTTCCAATTTAATAGTTTCCTTTTCAATAAAATTAATACTTGTTTCCCGTGTGAACAAAATGTTATTAATTAATGTTCATATAAAACATTTTAACGAGACAATAGTTTAGCCATTGTTTAACTAATGCGTTAACATTTTTGTAACCTACACTGAAAAAAAACATTGAAATTAAATATTTTCTCAGAACTGTTATAAGTAAGAAAAAAATAAATTATTCCAATACGTTACATGTTAAAATAATGTAATTATTTCTTACTCAATAACCCAAATATTAAAATAGTGAAGGTTCATTGTGTGTCTGAAAAATAAAGTTTCTTTGTTATGGATATGTTTTAGATAATAAGGTAAAACTGCTAAAACCGGCTCCAACTCTTTTATCAAGTACCATGACGCGATTTGAAAATTCTTTTCTCGAAAGAAGAACAAATAGTTCCGAAATGGTCCCACATTAGTTTTATTAATATTCAATACTTATCAGTTATGTGGTCGTCAACAAAAAAAAATATGCATTTTTAAGTATAACTGAAAAACCAATAGTCGAAATATGACAAAACTAATATGCAACCACTTTGCAATCATGACCTACGTTTATAAAAAACAGTCAAAATCGGTTGGTCGAGTAATCACGTAACAAAAGTATGAGCATATAAAAATAAATAGACATACTGTTGAATTGAAAACTTCCTCCTTTATGAAGTCGGCTAAAACAAGACGTCCATGAACTTTAAATAATTTTAAACCGAACTCGAAAAGAGCTTTCCGATTACTCAAAACCTTTTTTATGTAGGTGCGTTGCCTGAATTTCCGCTCAAACCGATGTGAAAAATTCCTTTGACAAAAGGTTTTTTCGTAGATAGTCCAGCGCATATTAGGACAAGATCTGGAGGTACCGCCCTTTACATTTTATTTTCGTTATTTTAAAGCTGCTAGGTACCAAGCAGTTTATTATATTCTTTAAAAAGTCTCAAACTCGAATAACTTAAAATAGATTCAACAGTTTTAAAAAATAGTCAACAGAAAAATGTTTTCAAGTCTCATATAGAAAATAAAGTTTGTGTCAAAGCATGGATTGAATTAAAAAAAAAACAGGAAATCTTAAGTCGCTTTACAGAGTTTGACTACGTTTGAATGATTCTTCTAAATATGCAATTTCGTGTGAATGAATGAATAAATGTACTTTCTTGAGCACTAATTATCACAATATTCATACGAGTATTGTTGTAATACGAAAGCCATTCAGAACTTGCTCTTTATGCAATTTATTTAGAAACACTTGTACTTTCGACAATATACTTTATTATTTTTTATTTTTATGATTTAGCCAACCGGTCTTGCTATACAAGCATCATCAGGGCTATATAACAATACAGAGTTACTAGAACAATATAGAGTTGTTATATAGCCCTGATGATGCTTGTATAGCAAGACCGGTTGGCTAAATCATAAAAATAAAAAAATAATAAAATATATTGTGGAAAGCACAAGTGTTTCTAAATAAATTGCATCAAGAATGGAATTCCACCAAGCACCGACGATAAGAAGTATTGAATCTAACTTGCTCTTTATCTTCGGATCGATTTCTTCGAGACAACCTTAAGGCGGCAAATGCCTATTGCCATATTTGTTTATCTATATCACAATTATCACCCCTGTGGTCTAGCAGTCCAGGTGTTAGATTTGACTTCATGAAGTCCGGGGTTTGATTCCCGGGTCGGGCTTTAAGTAGCAATTTTCTAATAAAAATATGTTGCTCGAAATTGGATATGCGCCCGGTTGGCAATTCGCTTGCTATTGTGGAAATTATTGTCTTCGGCTAGTTGTGCGTGCCTGGTTGTGACTTGTGCCTCTGCCTAAGTTGATATGGGCGAGAAGATACATTTTTTACATCACAATGGAACTTTTAGAATTTTCAGGAAATTCTAGAATGTCAAATGAAATTATCTCCAAATTAATAATCAGAAAGTGTGCGGTTATAAAATCAATCGTATATATTTCTTCGGTAGCCATTAGCTGAATATAAAATAAGCATTAGTTTAAATGTTAATCTTTTAACACATTTCGTGATAGAAATTGCTTTTTATATTTCTCCGTGTCGGTCTCGGGTTCCATTGAAGAATATAGGCTAATGGCTTACAAACAAAGAAGTCAGTAGGTGTACGTTGGTTACTAGCACCGTGATCACAATAAGGAAGTTTTGTGACAACACACTTAGTTTAAAGCTACAGTAAGATGTTTTCCTGTCGCCAACAAAAGGTGCGAACATCATTTTTCCTCGTGTTGGTCCGGGCTCCTTTGCAGAATAGACTTTCTGCCTTCCTGCCAGGCAGCTCGTAAAAGGCGAGCACAGGCTTACCGTCACCAACACCTTGACATCCTACTACGTGGTAGAGTTTCACAGCGACTCGTCCGGATTAGTACCACCGCCTTAACAATACCTGCGGCCATAACGTCCTATGCTTGCTGTTGACGTGTTCCATTTTTGAGGGTAAGGTAGCCGGTAAACTTACTTTTGCACGAGGCCTAACAACCCGGTCTCAGGTTGGCAACGCACCATTATCACCTTTGGTGTCTCTGGGTGGCGTGAATTTCTTTCCATCGGGATATCCGTCTGCTTGTTTGCCTTCCATTATCATAAAAAACCTATCGTGTTTTAGATTTAGCTTAAGGAAGAGACATAACATTTCAGCCTCAGGATGATAAGATACCGTTAAAATCTTTGATGTAAATAGGTGACATGTATTTCTTACCTTCGAGAAATCTGTATGGTGTATGCGATTACATAAATTAAGAAAATGTTTTTTGGGAATTTAATGAAACTTTTCCCCATGTTGGTTCAGGTCCGCTGAGTTGAATAGACCATCTGCCACTCTGCCAGGCAGCACATAAGAGGCGACCACACATTACCAAAAAGAGCACTGGTGGTAGAGTGCCAGGTAGTGATCCAATGCTTACCTATTCCTGCCACCATAAAGACGCTGTCGTATCCCTTGTCATAAGGGTAGCCGATAGACTTGCACAACAGGTCTTCCATTCCAGCTTTAGGACAGCGACGCACCTTAACATCTATGGTGTCTATAAGTCATGGTTGTCTTTTACCATCAGGAGACCCTTGTGCTTGGTCGCTAACCTCTCACACATAAAAACAATGAATGTGGGAATAGACAGACGGACTTTTTTTATGCAAACTTAATTTTAAAATTATTTCTATTAATCTGGTTTTCCAGTCGTGTTTCGGATTAAGATAGCAATAAACAAAGGTAAGAATTCATAAATGTTCATTAAACTAGCTGTCCCGGTGAACTTCGTTCCACCCGTTCTGTTTGTATGGGGAATAATAAAGTATTGTTTTTCCCATTTTCCCTGCAATTTTCCCGGTTTATCTCATCATTCTTCATTCTTCATCTAACAATAACTAACACAACAAAAAAAGAATTATCCAAATCGGTTCAGTCGTTCGGAAGTTATGCGCTTACCAACACATTTAGTAATTCATTTTTATATTATAGATGTAAACAATTTGAATGACGATGTTTTGTGCCATTTGTTTTACGTGCTAATAATGCGTTGTGTTTTATTTTGTGTGATAAGACATACAAGCAGACTCCTCAAATGATCGTTACCGTGGCCTATATACACCATAGATGTTATAGGTTTGCACCATGCTGTCCTAATAATTATCATCGCGCTACAGCGGGGAAATTAGGCCTATTTTGCAAGTCTACCGTAACTTTTCGGATCGCAACATGATATTGTCATTTCGCTTTAACTATTCCTGCCACCATTCGCAGGAATAGATAAGCATAGTCACTAAGACGATCACTATTGTGACACTGTCAAGATATCGTCACGACATTGTTATCAAGTCTTTCACCATCACCATTGCCGTCACCGTCACTGTCCACATTTTTAAATAAAGAAACACTTGAAGTGATTTACGTATCACTTAAGTTGTAGTTTAAGTTTTAGCCCTGATGACGCTGTTAAAATCGAAATCAGCAGGATGTTTATAAAATAATAAATTACAAGTACTACGTAAAACAATACATGTGTTTTTCACTAAGCGCCGACGATGGAAAATATCAGATATACCGTCAATGTCATTTATTAGACAGGCACAGCTGTCTTTCTCATTGTTGCTGTTTTATTTTTTAATTAACTAAACAACAGATTTTTTTTGGCTTATTATTCAAAGGCTATGTATACAGAAAAGAAATTAAAATATTTTAATTACTTGAATTAGGCCATTTCATTTAATGCTTTATACGAAATCTTTGCCAAAGATTTATTTTTCTATCTTCTACTTATGTCACCCTGGCACTGTTGCCTACCACTTGATTTCGCTACGTTCAAGCTTAAAAATTGTGTCAAATATATCTCTCCACACCTACAAAAATTCATTAAAATCGTGTTAAAACTACTCAAATTATCGTTGCAAAAACATACATGCCATAATTTTGAAAGAGAAATATCCTAAACGTTTAAAAAAGTCAATTTTAAAGCCTTTACTTAAAAAAGAGGATTACTTATTTTTAAAATATTTGATAAAATAATGTATCGAAAACTTTAAATCTAAAAGACAATCAATATAGATTTAGGAAAGGCAATTTATGCATTTTTTGATCAGTTAAAAAAGGTAACTGAATAAAGAAAAAACCTGGTAAAAAAAGGTATCCACTTTTTGTATTTTTAGTTATGAGTAAAGAGTTTGATTTTATTTCACTTAAAATTTTGCTGTCAAAACTAAAAAAATGCCATTAGAGGTAAATCATTAGAGGGGTTAAGGTTCTATTTAGATAATAGAGAGTGTTGAAATATCATGAACTTGTGGGAACCGTAAAAATGACAATACTTCAAACGATCTTTTTAATAACTGCGCTGTACTACCATAAGTTAGTGTTCTAGATCCGTTGCTTTTTAATTTATATAAATGATCTACCCGATGTTGTTAAGCATGATTCCATATTATTTGCTGATGATACTGCCCTTCTCATCAAATGTTAAAGTAAACTTGACTTGAAAGAGGAACACATAAAATGATATTCAAAGTCTCTGCATGCTCTGACGAAAATGATCTTAAAATTAACCTTTCGAGGACAAAAGTAGTATAATTTTAAGTAAATTATAGAGAAACTAAGAAGTTAGATGTTTTTCTTAATAATCTAGGAATGAAAGTTGATAAGTTTTGTAATAAAATTGATAGATTTGTTTTGAGTTTTGAGAAGAACAAGACAAGTGGCAGGCTTAAACTCGTCTCTTTTAGCCTATCATGGGTATGTTTTCTTAGTTCTGCAATATGGCAATTCAGTTGATTTGATTAGAATCTTAAAAGTTCCAAAAAGTGTATAAGACCGATTTGTAGTAAAAATCAAAAATTTTATCTTTACATTGCTTATAATATATTTTGACTGTATTAGTATTCGTAAAAAAACATCATTATTTGCTTAAAATAAATGCTGAAATTTTAGACATTTCACATTTAAGAAATAGTGGTTTTTAGGCTTTTATTAGTTTTTATTAGGCACATGTAATTTGCATGTGTCTTTTATGTAGATACTATTTTACTAGTAAAAGTAGTTGTGGACTCTTCAGATCTCGACTAAATTTGAATAAAACCACAAGTGAACCCTCAGCTTTGCAAATAAAAAATTGTATTTATAATCAGATCATCTAGTAAAAAATATTCTGTGGCGATATAAAAATATTGTTGAGTTGGGAATCCCCTTCTTTTTTTAAACTCGCCAAAAAAAATAAAGAAGACGGTCGATTTTAAATTATTATCTTTTATATTATAATCAAGTTTTTCGTTAGTTCTTTAGAATATTCCCAAACTTTTGCCACTTAAAGCTTTGGAAAAAAGTGATGTAATCTAATATTTAATGTAAGTGATAAATAAAAATGAAAGTTTGGACGTCGTAATCGCGCTTACAAAAAACAGACGTATTTGCTTTGTTGTAATAAATGACACAAGTTTTTGTATATCTTTTTATATATATAGTTGAGAAGTTGAGGAGACACCTCTATCATTGGTTTCAAATCTTATACGTTACATCACTACATTGTATAAAACAAGGTCACTTCCTCTACTCCTATGTCCCTTTGTATGCTTGAATCTTTAATTTTTAATAGATAGTGATTAAAGAGGGAGATTTGAATGTATATTTTATACCCGTGCAAAGCCGGGACGGACTGCTAGTCTTGTATCTATAAAAACGAATCTCCATTTCCCATTGTCATCGCATCACACTTGAACGAATGGACCGATTTTGCTAATTTGATTGTGGTTGCTGTTAGAAAAAGGTTTACGTGAAAAATATATTTTTCTAGTTAGGACAGGACAACGTCTGACGGCTCAGCTAGTATTATAGAAACAAAATAATTCACAAACATACATACAAATATACATACAAACATACATATTATAATAAACCAGTGGAAAAATTAAATCTGTCTATAAAACATTTTTTTTAAAATAATAATTGCACCGTATTAAAAACCCAAAACGAGGATTGTTAAATTTCTATCAGTTTGCTTGTTCACTTTTCACCTAAAAACTACAGAAAGAATTTTTACCAAAGTTTTTGTAAGTTTATGGCTTAAAGCCTGTTCAACATTTAGGATACTTTTTACCACAACATTAGTGTACTGTGTTTTTACTTACAGAAAATCTTTCTTTCGCATCCTTAACCAAAAAAAGTCACTTTTACATGTGTATGAAGTCGTGGGCAACAGCTAAAATATAATACAATAATAGATAATAATGGGTTAGGAGTTTTTACGGTACTTTGAAATTTTTGTGACAACTGTCCTCAGCTCTGGGTCAGTGTACTAAAATGTGGAATAATAATAGAGTCCGACGGCAGAGGGAATTCCAGTAAATACGCAATCGACATTTTCATAAGGAAAATATATTTCATTTTGTTTGCGATACACGCGTGTAAGCCAGCTTTTGGGTCGGGGATTTTGATTATGTTAGAGTTAGAGATGGAACTTGATTCTAATTTTATTCGAGGAAACGACTCACGATAATTTTATGAAGAACAATAAGCCTGACATCTCGGCCGCAGCACTGCGAAGTATATTATAAGCCACGATTGCCTCTTACTAACAGGAGACCCGTGTCAAGGACACTAAGGATCAGTGCCGGCCCCAGGGGTGGGCGGACCGGGCGGCTGCCCAGGGCGGAAAATTTTTGGGGGCCGCCCCCATTTTAAAATATGAATAAAATAATATAATCATGATATGAATGTGAAGGGTAAAATTTTCTGTATCACATTTTACACAAAGAACAAGCGCTGCACAGAACAGTGACAGCGTCAAAGCAAGGGTGGGGGGCGAAATCGCCGATATCGCCCAGGGCGGCAAAGTCCCTAGGGCCGTGTCTGCTAAGGATACTATCAAGGATACGGGTCTCCTGTTCGCTGATCTATCACAAAATACCAGTAAAACTGGAAAAACCGACTCCAACCATTTTATGTACCTCAACGTGAATTGATTATTCGTTTTTCCAAAGACAGCTAATGTTTCCGAGAATGTGTCGCATTAATTTCATTCTCTAGTACTAGTGGTTTTGAGTTGTATTTAATAATTACTAGGTGGAAGAGTTAGTCGCCTAGAGCTCGTTAGTCGCCTCAGTGGTCTAGCGGTTCAGTTGTTGGACTTGACTGCATGAGGTCCCGGGTTCGAATCCCGGGTCGGGCAACAAAAACAAAATTGGGTTTTTCCAATCTTCTAATAAAAAAAAGTTGCTCGGGATTGGATATGTCCCCGGTTTGCGATAGGCTTGCCACCTATCCCATTGTGGGATTTAGGGTCTTCGGCTAGTCGTGGGTACCCAGGTTGTGCCTCTGCCTACCTCTTCGGGGATATGGACGTGAAGATACCTTTTTTTGGAAGAATTACGTAGCGAGTCGTCCGCATTAGTACCACCGCCTTACGTATTCCTGTCGCCATAATGTCAATGCTTGCCGTTGACGCGTTCCGGTTTGGAGAGTAAGGTAGCCGATAAACTTAATTTTGCTCGAGGCCTAAAATCCCGGCCTCAGGTTGGCAACGCACCATTACCACCTTTGGTGTATCTAGGCGGTGGGAATTTCTTACCATCAGGAAATCCGTCTGCTTGTTTGCTTTCCAATATCGTAAAAAAATCGCAAAAACTGCTGAACCAATTTTTATGATATTTGGCACACATAGAGGTTAACTTGCATTAACACTTAGGGTAGTTTTAATCCCGAAAAATATTTCTGTGGGACCATTCATGCGGAATTTTATTTTTATTTTACCCATACAAACTGAACGAGTGGAACAAAGTTCGTTGGAAAAGGTAGTTTATTGTAAATAATTTAAAAGATTCCAAATAATTCCTCTTCCAGAAGATGGTGACGGTGATTGAAATGATGTGAAAATGTGTTTGTTTGTCCGTCATTCGCGTTGCATCGGAGCGATTTATGTTTGTCTGCTTTTTGTGACTTTTTCGACTTGAGAAACATTTGAATGGGAAAATCGGACCCGAATCAGATTCCTATCTCTAGTTGGTAATATTTCTACTCATATTGTTGTAGTAATTACCATACATTTTAGTTCTTGAAGAACAAACTATGATTTGGAATTTTTAGTAGTTTACTTTTAACATTACAAAAATTGCACTTTACGTCCAGCGTCATGCTTGACATCTTGAGGTCGCGGGTACGATCCTCGGGTCGGGCAACTAAAAAAATAGAAAATGTATATTTTCAATATTCTAATTAAAATAACGTTTTCCTGTTGGCGATTAGCTTATATGGCAATAACTGGCACAATAAGTTAGAAACGCCGAAAACCCCAAACATTGAAACTGTAGAAATATTTTAACTGACTTAAAAAAAGTTTTTTCCAGTTTACAAAAATTTGACATATTTGACTTAGAATATTTTAATATTTTTCAATTTAAATAGAAAGAAAGTAAAAAAACAGTATCACGCCCATATCCCCGAAGATTAAGGCGCCTCTGCCAACAGCCAAGCCACATACTACTAGCCAAAGATAATAATAAAGTCCCACAAAGTGATAGGCGGCATGGGGGGGGGATTTAACAGAGAAGTGAAAATATTTATTTTCTGTTTTTTTATTGCCCGACCCAGGGGTCGAACCCGGGACTTCAAAAAGTCAGTTCCGACATCGGACCTCTATCCCACAGAGGCGATTTAGATAGTTACCTATTGTAACTATACTCTATAGCAGGGGTGGGCAAATTACGGCCCGCGCGCCAGATCATTTTATATATAGTTCAGATTTTTTTTAGAAAAAATATGAACCTTCTTTAGAAAATAATGGTCGAAATGATAGAAAACTGAAAACTGAATCGATACTTCAAACATGTATTTTGCGTATTTCATATGTTACGACTTCATAAACAGATTTTGTTTTAATAAAGGATTGTAAAATAAAAAAAATGCATTGTGTTATCTTTATACAACGTTTTATAATCGTAATATTTGCTGCTATATTTAGGTGCCTTAATTAACCGACCCGCCTCAAGAATAATTATAATCTACTCGCCCGCCACTAGATTTTTTTCTAATTTACCGGCCCGCGGTCAAAAGAATTTGCCCACCCCTGCTCTATAGATTGTATAGATACTTCGATTAAAAGACTTGAATATTTTCAACCAGTGATACCTACTAGTGAGACAATTCAGTAAACTTATCCCATTGGTCGATAGGGTCGTTACATCCCTCGGTAGTGAATTCAGGTCAACGTATCATAACTATCGAATAATAATAGAAAGACAAGCGACATGGAATCCACGCAAGTATGTGATCGACATGTTCCATAAGCCAACAGATATGTAACGGCTTCATTTGTCATGTACTTGAGACAGCTTTATTATCTGGGGATTTCTTTTCTTCATATTGACAGGTTTATTTTTTTGTTTTATTTCTTTGACAGTGGGTTAAGTAGGCGTAAGCTAGTTATAAGCATGTTTTACACGAAGCACAGATACCTTACGTCCACGCCTGTGTATGATAGATAGAATTACAATTAATCTTTTTTTATTTTTAAAAATATTGTTAATAAATTATGGAACTTATTAAAATATAAATTAGATGTTTTTTTGAATTATAAATAAGTATCTTCACGCCCATATCCCCGAAATGATAGACAGAGGCACAACCAGGGCACACACGACTAGCCAAAGACACGAAGTCCCACAATGTGGTATATGGCAAGCCTATCGCCAACCGGGCACATATCCGATCCCAAGCAACTTTTTTTATTAGAAAATCCAAGTATTTTTGCTTTTGCCCTACCTGGGTTTCGAACTTGGGACCTTATGCAGTCAAGTCCTACAACTAAACCGCTAGACCACAGAGGACGATAGAGGAATAAGTGAGTAAGTAATAAGTGAGAGTGAGTAAGATAAGAGAGTAAGTAAGAGGAACTGTAGTTTAAATCCTAAATTTCTGTAAATATCAATTGCACACATGCACACCACAAAATGGAATAATAACTGTAACAACTTTTTATCACACATATTCCGCAAATAAATAAATTTCATATCATTTCATTTTACAACGATATTGTTTGTTTAAAAGCTAACGTGATCGAGATGGTTCTTAGTAATTTTCCGGTTAAGTTTTTAGGGGATTTGGTGAACATTTTTTGTTTTAGTGCCATGTATTGAAAAAATGAATACACGGGATACATTGCGGTAACAGCAATGTAGGTGAAACTGAACACACCACGAGTACATCGTAACCACAACACAATTACCAGTGACACATTAACATCCATCTTTTGTCGATCCCGCAATACAACTGCACAAATCTGCATCGATACCAGTCCGGTGAAGCTGGAAAACCCCCCGGTTACTTTTTTTACGATAAAGGCAAACAATCAGACGGGTTTCATGATGGTAACAAATTCACCCCGCCTAGAGACACCAAAGGTGGTAATGGTGCGTTGCCAACCTGAGGCTGGGATGTTTGGCGTCGAGCAAGAGTAAGTTTACCTGCTACCTTACCCTCCGAACCGGAACACGTCAACGGCAAGCATTAGCCAGTTATTAATTAAGTTAGCAATATATTAGACATTTAAAAAAAAAACATCGACACTATTTACGCATTAACTTATTCTCTGCTTGGTTTATTATCTGCATTGTAGTATGGCTGTGGTGCGTGTGTATCAAGCCTTATGTATAATATTAGTAGCGACCCTAAATAAGTCTTACGGGGCTAGGATTCTTATCTATATTAAATTTTGTTGATTTTGAGCTTTTATATGAAAGTTACTGCTTAGCCGCGACTTGCTTAGCGTACTCGTAGAATAGATTGTTATATAATTATTCATCTTCCATTATAGTCCTTTACGGATTGAGTTTTGCAAAAAACAGCCTTTTGGAATTTCACCTACAAGCATGTAAAATATCATTAAAATCGGTCGAGTTGCTTAGCCGTGAACGTGTAACAGACAGAGAGACTTTTGCATTTATTAGTACAGAACTATAATTGTACTTATTACACATATTCCGCAACTGAGTTGTCTTAAATTATAGTTTAACATAATTCTCTTGCGGAATATGTGTGTTTAAAAGGTGTTAATTTTTCGAAACCTTTTTAAATACATACATTCTTAGACCACAAAAAAAGGGAGGTCATCAATTAGACTATATGTTTTTTGTATGTTTATTACGCAGTTACTCGCCTAGTAACAAATAGTTTTTGACGTTTTTTTTCATCGAAAATTAGGTGGTCCCAAATTAATTTTGTCATCATCTTCGTAGGTGATGATGAGGTACAAGAAATATTTTGTTTTTTTAATATATATCTACTTAATTAAAAAATCACGAACGATTCATATAGGTTTTTTTTTGAAATTATTCATTTATATATTCATGTAGGAGGGGTAGACTACCTAATCAGCCTTTAGAAGAGAGAATTATTAAATAACAATGTGCCAATAATATTGGAATCGGTTTTTGCAGTTTTACTACGCTTAAATTTTTTATATTATTTTTTTTACGTGAAAAGCAAACAAGCAGACGGATTTCCTGATGGTTAGAAATTCAAGCTGCCTAGAGACACCAAAGGTGGTAATGGTGAGTTGCCAATCTGAGGCCGAGGTGTTAGACCTCGAGCAAAATTAAGTAAGAACCGGAACATTTCAACGGCAAGCACTGACGTAATGGCGGCAGGTATAGATAAGGCGGTGGTACTAATCCGGGCGAGTTGCTGCGAATCTCTACCATCTAGTAGGATGTCGCGGTGTTAGTGACGGTAAGTCTATGCCCGCCATTTACGAGCTACCTGGCAGGAAGGCAGATTGTCTGTTCTGCAAAGGAACCCGGAACAGCATGGGGAAAACCACGGAATGCCCCGGCTTCGTTCGGGTAAAAGATATACATGTAAACGATTCTCTTCAATCACTTTATCTATTAAAAATAAACACATCAAAATCTGTTGCGTAGATTTAAAGACGTATACATACAAAGGGACATAGGGACAGAGGAAGCGACTTTGTTTTATACTATGTAGTGATACAGTTCTTACTACTGTTCTTAGATATATTATACTTAGTGTGTATTGCAAATTTCATAACGGACAAATACATTGAACAAAGAGTTTGTTTTAAATTTTGTATCGCTAATGGGATGTCCCTTTCTAGTATCCAGTGATTAATCAGAAATAACTAGTAATACATTCTAGATAATGCAATTCAGTTGCAACAGTGCGGGACGCCCAATGGGACACCGTCGGGTCATCTCCACAGGATGTCCCAGACTCTATAAATCTCAGCAATTGGATGACAAATTGATGCAACCGACAGATTTAAAATGGATTACACTAAGAGACGTTGTCTTTTATTGTCACTGTGTTTTCTGTGTAGGTTTTCAACATAATGCGTGACGCAGAGGACTAGGTATAGACGGTTTCTCCCTTGGTGGCATTCGAAATGTAATAGCTTTTATGTGACTTAAGATAAATAGGATATTTGTAATGTTTTCGCATTTTTTAAATATACTTTAAATTATACTTGATGTCTCGACGAACGTTATTCATATTTTTGTATTATTAGCTTTATTATTTTGCGATTAATGTTGAGGTCAAACCAGAAAACAAATCTTCGTTTGAATCGGTTCAGTGGTGCTCGAGTAATAAGTGTTTTTAAAATAATCAATTTAACTATTTATCGCCTCTGTGGTCTAACGGTACAGTTGTTGGACTTGACTGCATGAGGTCCCGGGTTCGAATTCCAGGTTGGGCAACAAAAAGAAAAGTCCAGTTTTTCCAATTTTCTAATAAATAAAAAAAAATTCGGGATTGCGTATGTGCCCGGTTGACGATAGGCTTGCCACGTACCTATCACATTGTGGGACTTAGTATCTTCGGCTAGTCGTAGGTGCCTTGGTTATGCCTCTGCCTACTTCTTCGGGGATATGGGTGTTTTACAATTATTATTGTTAGAGCAGTTTATTGTTTGCCAACCTTATATAGTTTATGATTACATAAACTCTAATTGGTTTCGATGTAAAGATGTAGTATTTTGTTAAGCTGTATGTAAAATAAAGATATTTTTTTGCTAAATGGTCTTAAGATATAACGACTCAATCGACATCATATAAGTTACAATATTTTTCGTATTTTATTGTTTTTTTTAACACATATCTAATCCTTAAAAGAGTAAATGTAACGTGAAAAGCAAATAAACCGTGAAAAAGTTGTAATTTAAAAAATGAAGTCATATATCTCTTAGAGAAATAAAAAAGTGATCTATTTTGTAAATAAATATATGTCACACACCGGCCACAACAACATTTAACATGGCATCTAATAAATCTGGCAGCCATTGCACCACAATGTGTAAACATCACCGTGATGTGTCTCTTACCAAAGTATCAACATTTGTATCGAGACAGATAAATCGGTTATCATAAATTTTTGAGATACAGTTATTGGATTATGTTTTAGGGATACGCATTCTGAAGTTTGCATTTTTTAAATAAGAGGAGGCAAACAAGCAAGTGGGTCACCTGATGGAAAGTGATCACCTCCGCCCATGGACATCCACAACACCAGGAGTTGTTGTAGTTGTAGATCGCCACGCATCAAGATGATGGACATAACACTTTAAATTCTGACGCAATGGCCGAAGGTAGAAATTAGCGGCTGGAATCAAACCAAACAACTCTTCAGAACATTCTCCATGATAGATGCGGTAAATGCGGATGCGTTAAATCATCTGTTACATTTTGTTACTAACTGTTAACCCACCTTTAAATTAAATTAAAATTGCTAAATTTAAAACGCGTGTTTGTTAAATCGCCTCTGTGGTCCAGCGGTCCAGGTGTTGGAGGTGACTTCATGAGGTCTCGGGTTCGATTCACGGGTCGGGCAACAAAAAGAAAATATGGTTTTTCTAATAAAAATAATGCAGCTCAGGATTGGACCAGTGCCCCGTTTGGTGATAGGCTTGCCTCCTATCACATTGTGGGACTTAGTGTCTTCGGCTAGTCGAGGGTGCTCTGGTTGTGCCTCTGCCTACCCCTTCGAGGATATATTAGCATTTAGTAGTAATATTGTTATATCACCGACTATAAAATCATAAATACAATCTTACAATATAACATTTTTAAATGTGTTTGTTTGTTCATATATGCCTGGAACTATCAAAATACGGTTTACTATAACAATTTGGAGTGTAGTTGCTACTTACAATTGGGTTTAAAAAGTCCTATGTCCAAGAAATAACGTAAAGTACGGTAAGTAAATAATGTAAAATAAATATTTTATTCGGACCTCTCAATTGTATTTCGAGGAAGAATGTATAAATAAACAAAAGTAAAAGCCTTTTATTACTGTACAGAACCCTCCGTTTGTATATGCAACTTGCACTTATCCGGTTGCCTCTCTAAAGTCTAGTGAAGTAATTTATTATTTCACCCGTCGTGGAACAGTCTAGTAAATATATTTAGAGTTCAGTTTCTCGTTGCTTCACCCACATGATAATCTTATCACACAGGAGTAAAGTGTTTTACGGTAGTCGGTATAATATAGTTTCTATACTTCTTATCGTCGGTGCTTGGTGGAATTCCATTCTAAAAACAAATGTTTAACTTCACTTGTATTTTCAATAATATTTTTTTATTAAATATTTTAGTCAACCGGTTTCACTATTTAAGATTCCGATCCGGTGGTAGTTTAAAAAATGTCGACGCGCACAAATACCACTTGTATGGTTCATGTGAATTAAGATTATTCTGATTCTGATTCTGATTCTGGAGCATCATCACGGCTATCACAACTAGGTTTTGTTAAAAATAATATCAATTAATTGTCATCTTCAAACTGATTATAAGATATAAAGCCTTTGCTTGTCATTCCATAAACATTGTTTAAAACTAGCTATTTACCGCTGCTATGTTAACACTGTACTAGAAGGTTCTAGCGTGCTGTAGTTTCCAATCTTTCTCAGAAGTTGGGATATCAAATGCCTTTATCTTTAAATCTAATGTTACTTTAATATAAGCGCGAGCCCACCAACAAAACAAAAAATAGAGCTTAAATTCTAGCCCTGATGATGGTGTCAAAAGCGAAACCGGTAGGCTATTTATAAAATAATAAAGTATAAGTGATACGTAAAACAGTACAAGTGTTTCTTCATTTAAAAATATGAATATTTGGAAGTTGTACCAAACGCCGACGATGGAAAATATCAAATATATAACAAAAAATAATTTAGTTTAACTAATTAGTTCTTTGTAAAAACAATGATAATGTGGTTGTGGTACGAATAGGTATTCTGTAATAACTTTTATTTATAGGCTACCTTACCCTCCGAACATATATTATACATATCATATTCATATTTCATTTTGGTCGGTTGACAATCTCAACCAATAAAAAAACTGTTTCTGGAAGTAAGAATTTATGTTGCTTTTTTAGATTATTCAGTTATTAATATAAGATCAGGATCTTGAGGTTTGGAACTCGATATTCTCAGCCTATCCCAAAAGCGACTTGTCATGAAGATATGTATGAATAGAAAGACACTGCCACTGTTTCACTTAATATAGTGAGTGAAATAGGTAAAGTGTATTAATAATTACAAAAATAGATTTTCACCAAGGGCCGAGGATCGGAAGAGTGTAATGCACGATCTTTTCAACACTGATATTTAATTTTATTACCGCAATATCGCAGGCCATTACCCGGACGAGGCTGTTTTCGTAAAGAATGGCATGTCCTGGTGAATTATACGGAAAGGCCAAACTAAATTGATTTAGTTCGTTATTTGTCCCATTTCAAGCGATGGAGGCATTATCGGCCTATTATTGTAAATCAGGATACGAATGAGCAGCCTTTTAGGCGTCTTGGAGGCCAAAAAATGTCCTATATATAGTTTCAGAGACTTAGGCAATTTAAAATGTTCTAATTTCTAGTTCTTAAATTTTGCCTTTATGTGGCTGGCAAACATGGTTAGTGCTACCTATCATTCAGATCGATTCCCAACAGGGATAGGTGCTTACCTGATGCAAATTTATGATATAAGTAAGTATCTTCACGCCGCTATACGTCCAGTGGTAGACAGAGGCACAACCACACATCCAATCCCGAACAACATTTTTTTATTAGAAATTTGGAAAACCCACATTTTCTGTCGGTTGCCCGACCCGGGAATCGAACCAGGGACCCAATGAAGTCAAGTACAACACAGAGGCGACCTGTATAGGTATATGTATGTACTTGATGTATACTAGCCGACCCTGCGAACTTTGTATCATCTGACATTGTTGTGTACATAATACATAAAAACATATATACATATGTTATATACATAAACATATATATATAGTCAGCTTTGACAACAGTAATTTGGATGGTATAAATTAAAGTTTTTTTTTTATGTGATAGGAAGGCAAACAAGCAGACGGATTTCCTGATGGTAAGAAAGTCACGCCGCTTAGAGACACCGAAGATGGGAATGGTAAAGTATTAGTGTTATGTTTGATCTCGATTCTTCATACATATTTGAACCCAAAATTTGTACAATCTTTATGGACAGACTTTCACATTTATAATATTAGTATTGGCCTATCGGTTTTATAAAGCCCATAAGCCAACTTCAGATGACCTAATGTTCAAATGTTCCTGCACATTCCGGGTACCAAATTGTGGAAGTTTGTTGGACCATTTATACTGAGAGTGGTCATGACTATGATTTGTGAACTACGAAACTCATAACTTCAAAATATTTATGAACTTTCCTCGTGTTGGTCCGGGCTCCTCTCGTAAAAGGCGAGCATAGGCTTACCGTCACTAACACCGTGTAACGTCATGACGTGTTCCGGTTTGGAGGGTAAGGTAACCGGTAAATTTACTTTTGCTCGAGGCTTAACATCCCGGCCTCAGGTTGGCAGCGCACCATTACCATCTTTGGTGTCTCTAGACGCCGTGAATTTCTTACCATCAGGAAATCCGTCTGCTTGTTTGCCTTCCAATATCATTAAAAAAAACAAACAAACTTTAAAGTATAAACTATCAAACAATATAATATTGCTGACTTTTTATTTTTAAGTTCCCTAACCATATGGTAAGTTTCCACCCAAAGTGCAATTAATGCAATCTACTCCATACAAATGAAATAATTTGACTAGACTAAATAAAGCAATAAACGATTTCGCGCTTTTGAATCATTATCCACGTTTAAATTTTGTCTTTCATCCTCTCTTTCACAGGAAATATTTAAGTAAACGGCATAAAACACGGCCTGCAGCTTTCATTAGGTCATAAAATACCTGCCATCAAAATTTCAAAATGATGGATTCAGTAGTTGGCCTCGAATCGCGGCCAGTGTTATCTTTATGTTCAGAATTATATTCCTCTTAATAAATCTGACATCCTATTTCCTAACCGGAAAATGATGATTACGAGCACTGATGTTAAGACCGGCAATCTTGTTTAATAGCTTGTTCCTTCCTTTAATTTGAGTTGAGATAACAAATATGGTAATGGTGCACTACCAACCTGAAGCCGATTTTAAGCAACTGATATTTTAAAGCATCAAAGTCTTAGGGGGGCTTATATTTCATAGATATCGGACCCCTTTAGTATGCTTTTAAGTGCAATGTGTATATGTAATATTAGGTAAAAGGGATAATCTGTATACTAAAAGCATCTTCACGCTCATATGGCCGAAGGTGTAGATAGAGAAACAACCAAGGCATCCACGACTAATTCCCACAATATGTAATAGGTGGCAAGCCTATCCCCAACCGGACACATGTCTAATCCCGGGCAACGTTATTTTTATTAGGGAATTGAAAATACCTAATTTATATTTTTTTTTCGCCCTACCCGGGATCAATTCCGGGATCGCTAGACCACAGAAGCTAACCTTTAACATGTAATGACACCGCAATAAATGTAAATCTGTACAAGAAATATTTTTCATAAACCATAATTACTACGTAGGGTATACAGAACAGTGAACCTAACACGAAGTTTATTAATTTTTTATCGGTTTGTCTCTTCCCTTTTCACGCAAAAACTATTAAAGGTTCTTTTTCTAATTTTATTTATAGTAGCATTTTATTTGGAATATTTTTACATAGAAAAAACTAGCATACGAGCGAGATGGCTACCTGATGGAAAGTAGTCACCATGGCTCGTTGATATCTGCAACAACAGGAGTTAGTAGCAAATGCGATGGTGTTCTTTACATAATTTATAAACCTTCTTTTTAAACCATGACCCAGATTTCGGTGGCAATACCGACCTAGGGAGGCTATTCTAGAATTTTTTCAAGTTGGTCCGGGCTCCTTTGCAGAATTGATATCTGCCTTCCTGCCAGGCAGCTCGTAAAAGACGAGCATAGGCTTACCGTCGTTAAAACCGTGTCATCAATCGCCTTGAACACTCCCTATTTGACCGCCTCGTTGGTCGAGTGGCTGGAGTACTCGCCTAGCTACATCGACCAACCGCGAGGCTCGGGTTCGATTCCCGACGGGGCAGGCATTTGTGTGATGAACATTTGGATGTCTACATTTCCGGGTCTGGGTGTCTATTAAATTTATTCTGGTATCTATTTAAGTATTTGTATGTATTAGTATCGTTGACTAACACCCATAACACAAGCATATAATTTGCTTACTTTGGGGTTAGATTCAATTTGTGTGATATGTCGAGGGATATTTATTTATTATTTATTGTACAGACGAGAATACGAGTAGAGATTCAAGTTACCACTACACAAGATTTAGACAAAAACACCATTTAGGATATTTACTGCAGGAAAATCTTTCATTCCCATCTTTAACTACGAAAAGTTATTTTAGCCTATCTTCAAAGTTGAAAAGTTAGTTACTGTACTAAATATTGTAATAAAGTTTGGTTTAATGGTTTCTAGGTTAATTAATACATTAAGTACATAATTAGTTTTTTATTCATGACATAAAAACTTAATCCTCCAAAGAATGGTTTTAACTAGATAACTTAAAATGGAGGTCGCGTTAAATACCCTAATAAGATGAAAGTAAGCAAATTCTAACGTTGAAGTGGCGTCCTGCGATGGTTATAAATATTTCCGTTGATAAGTTTTACTTTACTATCCCTTAGGTTAAGTGGTGAGCGACATACCCACATGTCTAATGAGATAAAGATCTAAAAAAAAAGTATATTCACGCCCATATCCCCGAAGAGGGTAGACAGAGGCACAATCATGTCAGCCACGACTAGCCGAAGACACTAAGTCCCACAATGTGATAGGTGGCAAGCCTATCGCCAACCGGGCACATATCCAATCCCTAGAAACATTTTTTTTAAATTATAAAATTGGAAAATCCAAATTTTCTTTTTGTTGCCCGACCCGGGATTTAAATCCGGGACCTCATGCAGTTAAGTCCAACACCTGAACCGCCAGACCACAGAGGCGATAAAGATCTAATACAATTTAAAAAAGAAAGTTGGACTGGGTATAAAAATAATGAAATAATTTATTTTAAAAGTACTTTTAGTGTAGTAAAACACTGTCCAAAACACAAAAAATAATTGGAATATTTAATTATTTATTTTCGGTTGGCAACAACTTCTTGCTGCTTATTGCGAATTTTTGTCGCCACTTTCAAACTTGCTATTGTCATGTTTCTTTTAATATTTCAAATTTCTTTTACAAGAGGTTCAGTACTCCAGCTCCAGGTTCGCAACGCAATATATAATCTTTGATGTCTAAAGGTGACGCGTATTTCTTGATATCAGGAAATGTATCTAATTAAAATAGAATAAAAACTAGACGTTGGCCACAGCTACGCCCAGTTGTTACGGTACAATCGCTATACCACTTTTCTCCAGTACTTGAACGCAGCACCAAGTTGAGGTTCCGTCACCCGGGAGGTAGCCCTTGTTGCTGACGTTGTAGGGAACAGTCCTATCCATCTAAGTAATGATGTTCCGGGCTGAGTACTCTGCTCGCCTATAAAGTCCGTTAAATTTGTGACCACGAGTTTTTTTTTTATATATAACATTGGAAGGCAAGCAAGCAAACGGAGACACCAAAGGTGGTAATGGTGCGTTCCCAACCAGAGGCTGGGATGTTAGACCTCTAGCAAAAGTAAGTTAACCGGCTACCTTACCCTCCGAACCGGAACACGTCATGACGTTATGGCGGTAGGAATAGGTAAGGCGGTGGTACCAATCCGGGTAAGTCGCTGCGAAACTCTACCACCTAGTCAGATGTCACGGTGTTAGTGACGGCAAGCCTATGCTCGCCTTTTACGAGCTGCCTGGCACAGGAAGGCAGATGGTCTATTCTACAAAGAAGACCGGACCAACACGGGGAAAACACATCAGCAACATATTAGCCATTCCAAAAAACATATTATCGCGCAAACCCGTTTGAATATCGCGATTAATAGTAACATATGTTGCTTTATCACTACATATAAGAGTTATGTCATGACGTCGCTCCTTTGCTATATGAAAAGAGGACAAGAAAACACACTTTTGTATTTACTAGTAAAGAAATATAGATGTTATTCGTTCTATACAAGCAAATGTACTGCTGTTTAGCATATAAATCGATACCCGTTGAAATTTGACGAAAATGTGGAAAGTTTGTACCAATATGGATGGCATAGCATATTGCAATCAAATAATATTGTTTGCCTAATATACATTTTTTTATTTATTTTATGATATTAGAAGGAAAACAAGCTGACGGGTTTCGGGTAAGAACCAAAGGTGGTAATGGCGCGTTGCCAACCTGAGGCCGGTGTGTTAGGCCTTGAGCAAAAGTAAGACTACCAGTAAAGTAAGTAAGTTACCCCTCTAAATCGGAACACGTAATGACGTTATGGCGGCAGGAATAGGTAAGGCGGTGGTACCAATCCGGGTGAGTCACTGCGAAACTCTACCTACTGGTCAAATATCATGGTGATAGTGACGGTAGGCTTATGTTCGCCTTTTACGAGCTGCCTGGCGGGAAGGCAGATGGTCTA
This sequence comes from Calephelis nemesis, assembly GCA_002245505.1. NCBI lineage: Eukaryota > Metazoa > Arthropoda > Insecta > Lepidoptera > Riodinidae > Calephelis > Calephelis nemesis. The sequence goes on from NJDD01001904.1 coordinate 660,868, forward strand.
TTCTGCAAAGGAGACCGGACATAAAATACAATTTTTAATATTAATTCGAGTTTCTGTCAGACAACAGTAATTTATTATTAGCTCATCTGTTTATTCTTATTTTAGATTCACTGTAATACATTGCATCTGAATACAAGGATAATTGTGTAGCGGCCAAATAAAACTCAAAGCGAGGCGCACGAATAAGTTCCCGAAAAACTGTTTTACAATCTGTGAAAACTGACTTCATTTTTCCTTGCACCTTGCTGCACTTGCACTTGCAGGAAATATACTTTAATTCCTTTAAGTATGACTCAAAAACCACTTGTCTGAACTTGAATTCGAATAGAAATACTTGTGGTACACCATCTTACAAATAGAAAAAAGACTTATTAACTTTTATTCTCTGGTTTAGCCGTTCAGTTGTTGGACTTGACTGCATAAGGTCCCGGGTTCGAATTCCAGGTCGTGCAATAAAAAGATAATTGGGTTTTTTCAATTTTCTAATAAAAAAAAATGTTGCCCGGGATTGGACATGTGCCCGGTTGGAGATAGTCTTGCCACCTATCACATTATGGGACTTAGTGTCTTTGGCTCTGCCTAACTCATCGGGGATATGGGCGTGAAGATACTTTCTAGATTGTTTTTATATTATGTAAAGAGTCAAAAGGTTTGTTACCTAAAAACATTGACACATTGAGAATATTTTCTTTTCTTGAGTTCGGTGGTAGCGATAACTTTGTATATATATCTTTAAGAGCATTATATATACCTATTTCCATAGTAATAAAAATAAATATTGTTATTATAATTACATGGTATAAAAGAAAGTCACTTTCCGCTATCTGTTCGTATGTATGCCTTAGATCTTGAAACGTAAACAACGGATTTTGTTGCCATTTTTTTAATTCAAGAGAAAGGTTTATTGGTATAGGAACAAAAGGTTCGTCCAACCGTGCGAAGGCGGGACGAAGTTTAAAACATTTTTTTTAAGTTAACTATATTTTTCAAACTGATAACGGGGACAGCGTAAATTGTGGTAATCGCCTCTGTGGTCTAGTGGTTCAGTTGTTGGACTTGACTGCATGAGGTCCCGGGTTCGAATCCCGGGTCGGGCAACAAAAAGAAAATTGGGTTTCTCCAATTTTGTAATAAAAATAACGTTGCTCGGGATTGGATATGTGTCCGGCTTGCCACCTATCACATTGTGGGACTTAGTGTCTTCGGCTAGTCGTGGTTGCCCTGGTTGTACCTCTGCCTACCTCTTCGGGGATATAGGCGTGGATAAACTGAAGATAACGGGGACATCAATGTTGAACAAACATGTTTACTCCTTTTTCATGCGAGAAAAATTTCAAATGAAATTTCAAAGATAGAAGTAAATTCAATAAGGTTCTTGCCATTGTCTGATGTAGCTGCTATTGTTCTCCAGTAAACCAATTTCATCTGCACTACATTTCCCATCTCGGACGGAAGAGAAATACCATCAGTACTGTATTTATTGCGGACATCTTTGTTGCTCTTTTGTTACCGTGATTGTCAAAGTTAAGATCAAATAAAAAAACTAAACTCGGTCAAAATCGTAGACTTCGACAAAGAGACTTCTTTTAATTAGTATTTTCTATTGAAAATTGTAACTTAATGATAGATTAAATCGTAATTGACGATTCTGAGTGCTGCCGTCCCTGTTCTAACTTCTAGTTATACAGTATCTTATGCTTAACAAAAAGAAAGAGTGTTTCGGCCATGGAAACAGCTGTATATAAGAGTATACGGTTAGGTTTCATGTAATATGATATTACACGGTTATTAAAGATTATTGTCTAGATATATTAAGATTATTCTGGTATCTATTTAAGTATTTCTATGTACTAGTATCGCTGACTAATACTCATAACACAAGCATATAATTTGCTTACTTTGGGGTAAGATTCAATTTGGGTAACATGTCATGAAATATTCATTTATTTATTTATAGTTTTTGCATACAACAATTTAGGCTCAGTAAACTTCAAAAAAAGAAGGTAATATTTCATCCGTTACTAGCCATGTAATCGCGTAACAAATATTTTAAAAAAGTTAAATTAATAATCTGCCCTTTTTATTGAGTCGGTTAATAATACAGATCTCACTTAACCCAATAAAAGCTTTGATCTTTCAGCGATTCAGTGGGGATGGTTTTTCGAAGGAGACGACAAAAAAGTGGTGTGGGAATACATATTATGAAAAAAAAGTACAATATTGAAAACCATTTATTTTGATAGGAGGTTGAACAACGAGAAAACATTTTGATATTTAATAAATTGTTAATTGTTGTTGTTTGGCGTTTCTACGCGGCACGAATTTCTTACCATCAGAAAATCCGTCTGCTTGTGTGACATCCATTATTATAAAGAAAAACATTAATAAAAAAGTATTTTCTCAGTAATTACGAAATAATATAATTGTAATATGTAAGAGTATGTTAAAGCGACACTTTCTGTGTTCACTGTGATTAGTAATTTTATTGCTTGTTCTAAATTCTAAAACCTACAATTAAAACAGGCTTCTGCTTTTAGGATAATTTATTTTGTTTAGTATTAGATGCATTTTTTATATACATTTTTAAGAGCACCATTATGCAGCAGTCTGCTTTATCTTGTTCCATACTCGAAGGT
>NJDD01001904.1:663649-675605 GCA_002245505.1 Calephelis nemesis
TTAGATGCATTTTTTTATATACATTTTTAAGAGCACCATTATGTAGCAGTCTGCTTTATCTTGTTCCATACTCGAAGGTTGCCTGAAAGAGATCGCTGACTTGGCGATAAGGCCGCTGTTGTGTATCTTATAATTTAAGTTTTATTTGATGTATTTGTAATTATTCTGTATTTGGTGCACAATAAAGAAATGTTGTATTGTATTGTAAAATTACAGTAATGCCAGCCAACTAATCGGAATTAAAAATAGAATGAGACCCACACCAGTTGTCACAACTCAAAATATCAGTAAAATAGGTTTGCAGTCTCAGCATGAACTCGACGCGTTCGGCGTTTCAACGCTTACCTTTTAAACTTTAACTCTTTAACCACGAATTGAGTTTGGTGCGTAAATATATAATACTTTAATAATATAAGTAACACTTCACTTTTGATTATGTTCGATACTTAAGTACGTATTTTTAGGGCCAATTATTGTATTTTACTTTGTATTTAGTGATGTGAATAGATAAAAATGATATACAAATTTGTTTCCAACAAGAGACAATTTCTTGATTAAAATGTAAATGAAATATAATTAAAGCAGAAGTGATTAAATTATTAATAAAAATCTGGTGTCTTGGGATGTTTTTTTTTATAACATTGGGAGGCAAACAAGCAGACGGATTTCCTGATGGTAAGAAATCTCCGCTGCCTAGGGACACCAAAGCAAAAGTAAGTTAACCGGCTACCTTACCCTCCGAACCGGAACACATCATGACGTTATGGCAGTAGGAATAGGTGAGGCGGTGGTACCAATTCGGGTGAGTCGCTGCGAAACTCTACCACCTAGTCAGATGTCACGGTGTTAGTGACGGCAAACCCTATGCTCGCCTTTTACGAACTGCCAGGCACAGAAAGGCAGATGGTATATTCTATAAAGGAGTCATTTTCATTGTATCCTTCCAAAATTCACCGAGTTCATGCGGACATTTATAGATGTGTATATTACAATATGTCTATATTACAATATTGAATTAAAAGAACTGAAATTGTATTGTTAATGTAATAAACAAATAAACATTAAGTATAAAACGAATTTGGTTCAATTTCACAGGAACAATAGCGGCTGAATCAGACAATAGTAGATCTTATTGATTTGAATTCGGTCTATCCAGTTTGAATCTATAATGATTCATCAAATATTAATAAATGTAAAGTTTAACGTGCTCCTATAAGTACAGTATTAGACATAAAAAACATTTCGAAAATAACATTTAATGTATACCACATGAATTGTTAAAACTAATCGCCTCTGTGGTCTAGCAGTCCGGTACTGGACTTAATTTTGTCCTGGGTCCCGGGTCAAACAAACAAAAGAAAATATGTTTTCTCAATTTTCTAATAAAGTTGACGTTGCCCGGGATAAGACAACTAGTCGTGGGTGTCCTGGTTGTAAAAGATTTTCAAAGATAAGGTATAACCTTTTTTGTATACAAAAGTGGTTTTGAACAAAATTAACATTTATTTAATAATTAGCTTCCGCCCGCGACTCCGTCCGCGCGGGTGTCGGTCTTCGCGTGATAAAACTGAAAAATTAAGATTTTTTTCTACCTATTTTGTCAGGATAAAAATTATCCCATTTTATGCCTAGGATAATAAGGTATAATTGTAACAAGTTTTATCGAAAACGGACCGTTAGCTTTCACGTGATGCCTGAACATACAGACAGACAGACAAACAAACATTGTTTTAATCACAGTTTCGTGTTTGGTATCGATCCAGTCTAAATATCCCTTATTTGCAACTAGATAGTTCATTTTTCAGTCTCATACAACTATCATTTACTGATTATTCCTTTAAATTACTCATGACGACTTCCTTGCTTATCCATGTTTTGAAATTTCCGTTTTTAATAACAATTCCTCAGACAAAATACTTTCGTTATCTAAAGGCAATAAAGGGCATTTTCTTTAAAATTGCTTATATAACCAATTATCGTTCAATATTACGTCTTATCTTTTGGAGTTAAAGTTAAATTTACAATACGGGTAGTTGTGAAAAAACCGGTTTTACCAATGGGTGTAATCGTTGTAATGACGTGTGTTGATAAGAAAATGCAACATAGCTGAAACATTCTTCCTTTGACATAGTTTCATGAAGCTATGATGTTCTGGTACTTGTAAGAAAATATATTAAGTCACGATATGTGACTTGATACATTTGGTAGGATATTACATTTGGTTGTAAACGTCAAAAATAGTATGGGATCTAAATTTTACCCACCATAATAAAATGTTGGTAAATATCATCACCACGTTTAACTAACACAAAATAATCACCAATTTTGTTTTTTTTTGTTTTAGTTATTGTCATTTAAAAATCATAGGACTGGACAACGTCTCTCGGGTCAGCTGGTAATATATGTATAAAGGTATGTTAAAAAACACCCACACCCGGATATGCAGACATCTAAATATTGGTATAGTTAGGCGTGAACGCTAGTCACTCGACCAACGAGGCTATGTTTGAAAATGTCCACAATATTATTGAGACAACTTCAATAATTTAGATTATTCATTCCTTCAGGGACAGCAAAACTATTATATAAGGAGCGTGGCATTGAACCTGTCCGTGGGTGGCATCTAATTATAGCCAGAATAATAGTTTGCTACTTCGTTTCTTTATGAAAAGTCTTTGCAAAAGAAGATGGAATTTCATGAAACAGAGTTATTTAAAAACAACTAACTAACTAAATAAAAAGTAATTATATTAAATACAATGTGAATAAAAGTTAAAGTATCCAAATGTTAATATTTATGGAGCCTTAAGTTTTTGGTACGCGAGTGTTTATGTGACATTGTTATGATTTAATCCAATTTCAGACGGTTGTAAACATTCTTACCAACAAAAGAATCCTTGGAGGAAATTTTGTTTCCATCTTCCGATTATCATTTAATTAGAATTAAATGTGCGGTCCAAACTGATGGAAACCAATGTTTACAACCGTCAATCCATATTAAGAGTGACAAACATTTTTATTCTGCTCTCAAATGCTTTGTATACTAATCCCGTCATCAGTCACAAGCGAATGCAGTTATAATTATTTCAAACAAATATGTATACATAAATAGATATACATATTCTATTGCCTCTGTGGTATAGCGGTCCAGAATTATTTTATTAGCTTACTACCTATCACATTGTGGGACTTAGTGTCTTCGGCTAGTCGTGGGTGCCCAGCTTGTGCCTCTGCCTACGTCTTCGGGGATATGGGCGTGAAGATACTTTATATATACATGCATTTAAACGAAAACACGCACACAGGAACACACGTACACAAGCTTAAATACGCAAACAGCCAGACGCAACTTTTAAATCTAACTATCATAGAGTTTTGGCGCCATCGAGAGAAAATATGGTGGTAGTTTTTCGTAATTATTGAATTTCGTGTATACATTGGGTACATTTGTCATTTCGGTGGCATATTGGTCAGTTTTTTAGTAAAAGTGCACAAGTGTAGTATTCATGAAGAAATAGGTGTATCTTGTATGTCCTCGTTGCTGCTAATCCTCACTAATGAGCATGAGTAAGGAGTCCAGCTCTTTCTAATAATAATAACTTTCTATAAAGACTTTTGACTAATTTTGAATAACTTTTTGCTAGATCCCACAACTTGATGCCAACATATTAGTATTTTACAGATGCTAACGTCCGTACTAAAAACTAAAATTAAACTATCAATAAAAATGCATGACTTTCAGTGCTTAAAAAACTAAAGATTCAAAGAAGTTGTTACAATTTGTCAAATTAATGTTATTAGTTTAGTTTAAAATAAATTAGTAGTAAGTAGTTGTTATGTTGCAATTATACAGATGGATCTTACTTAGCCTATGACTTTACATTTTATAACAAAAATCTGCTGTATTCCGATAAACTTAAGTTGTGTTACATATTCAAAGCTATTGTACATGACAAAAGACGATTTCCATAATGTTGAAATTTGACGTAAAATGTTTTTTTGATGTAATATTATCAGAGACATAATATACATACATATATTCACGTCAAATTCCTTATCTATTAGGTAGAGAGTGTCGAGTATCAAATAAAACGTTCCTTTAGACCTCTTTAGCTTCCTTTACATTCATTACTTTTTCAGGGTAATAGACAGGTAGCAGACAGGTTTGACAGGATCGTGAGGTTTGACACTCAATAATCTCTGCTAACCCCGTAAGGGATTTGGCGTAAAGACATGTATGTATGTATTTATGTATGTAGCACACTGATTTCGTAGACTCTTGACAACACCCTCGGATAACTCTCGAGTGGTTTGTCCGTGGAATGCCAACCTAGTTTTCGGCGGACTTGGGTACATGCATCCACATTCCCTTTGTATAGCTGTTTCATAAATTTTTAAATTGTCATTCTTACCACATGCTCTTTCTATTTTTAGACAAACACTTTCTTCCAATCTCACTCTCCCTCTGATCTCATCCTTACGAATGCGGTCAACGAGCGTTATCTATATCACAGAGTATTTTTTATATAAATAATCATTTAATCGTACATAAATTTCACATTTTCTTTGTTTAAAAATTAGCAACATTTGTATATGTCACTATTACCGTGATGGTATTCTTATAGGATAAACTGACAATCTGACTGAGTAAAGAGAAAAGTAAGCGAGCAAAAGCGATTCTAAGCCCGGATTAAAAACGGACGTGCAAACGAAAAGTAATGCATTAGTCTCTGCATATTGAATACGAAATGGACTAATATCGAAGCTCAGTTTAACCCTTTCCAAAATTGAACAAAACTGATATTATTGCTGTTATAAAAACTAGATGGTAAAATAAACATAAATATTTAGACACCTGTTTAGTTAAACACTGTTTAAAATTGACTGGTACAACAAATACCATTGTACACGTTAATAACGTTTAAGAACGTTACTGGTAGTCGAGCATTTTTTTTAGAAAAACGGAAATAGTCTAACTCATTTGATACCAAATAAAAAAAATATATTTTAAACTAGCTGCAGCGAACTTCGCTCCACCCGTTTGGTTTGTGAAAATAATTAAAATGTTGTTTTTCCTAGTTTCCTCATAGTTTTTTTCTTTTTTTTATCTTCTAAACCTTCCCTGGACTTTAACAAATAATACTAAACCAAAATTAGCCAAATAAAATGATAAAGTGCCGTTCTCGAGTTTTAGAGAAACTAACGAACAGCAAGTTTTTGGTAAAAAAAATATTTTCACGCCTAAATCTCCGAAGAGGTAGGCAGAGGCACAACCAGGGCATCCACGACTAGCCGAAGACACTAGGTCACACAATGTGATAGGTGGCAAGTCTATCGCAAAAGGGCACATATCCAGTCCCGAGCAACTTTTTTTTAATTAGAAAATTAATAACGCTCAATTTTTGATTTTTTTTTCGTTGCCCGACCCGGGAATTGAATCTGGGACCTCAAGAAGTCGAGTGAACGTCGGACCGCTAGACCATAGAGGCGATTTTTATATACACAGACTCTATGCATAACATATTATCTGAACCAAATTATTTGAATTAGTTTTCAATTAAACTATAAGATGCAAATACAGTTCAATCAGACAGAATCAGCAAAAGTTCTTTGAAATACAATAAATAAATATCGAAATTAAATTTCACCGTCACTTTGATCTCATAAACTAAAATATACTGAAAATTGTCTTACAAAATATTTAACTAAATAATGTCTTATGACCGCACTCAGAGATGTTAATAATTTTAATCAGTTATTAAGTTGACATGTTCTATACAAAATTATGACTAAATGATAGATTAAATATTTGAAGTCTTTAAATGCGGTCGCGAAAATCTTGTATATAAAATCGTGTCACAGTGTAAGCTACCGTCCTCCGAAACGGGTTCACTGATTTTCAATAAATTTTATTTGCTTACTCAGTAGGTCTAAGAATTGGCTATTTTTTTCATAACCCTAAGTGATAAGGGTGACTCACCCATTTTCTTTACTAAAATCATATTAAGAAATAGCAGAAAAAAGTCTACCGGGTCAGCTAGTTTTTATTTATACTAGGGTAGGGCAGAGATATTTGAATTAGACTGTAACAGCAATCGACTTAGTTTATGCGATATACAAACATGTAAAGGTAATCCATTCGTCGCAAAAAGACTTAAATATTTAATCAATTTTACTTAAAAAAGGAAAATTGATTAAATATTTGTCAAAATAAATAATAAGATAAACATAAATTAGAAGGATATAATATAATAATAATAAGACAAAATAAAGAAAGTTAACTATATCACTAATGTTTATAATAATTGTTATAGACATGAAGGTTGATTGATGAAGCTGATCTGATGTAATTTACAAAAATTGCTGACTCATTTTGACTTTGTTACTTCACAAGACGACGAGAAGAAGTTTTGTAATGTAATCTTTAATACCTGTGACTGTACCTACTTCTACAAATAAATGAATTGAATTGAATATAAACTTTTTGAAAGAGAGGCAGTACATTAGAGTGAGTCAGCAATATTTAGAAATGACATCAGCGACTCGCCCGGATTGGTACCACCGCCTTACCTATTCCTGTTGCCATAACGTCAATGCTTGCTGTTGACGTGTTCCGGTTCGGAGGGTAAGGTAGCCGGTAAACTTATATTTGCTGAAGGCCTAATATCCCGGCCTCAGGATGGTAACGCAACATCACCAACTTTGGAGTCTCTAGGCGGCGTGATTTTCTTACTAACGTAACTTTCAGTAGTAGTTTTCATTTTTATAGACATCTAGGGGCACGGTAGTGCCCCCGCCAAGACGAGCCAAACGAAGTGCAAGCGCATAAGTATTTCTTGACTCGCCAAAACATATATTTTTTATCTACATTAAATTAAGGAAATACATTTTAAATATTGCGATCAAACGATCACACTTACGCGAACAAATATTGAAATACGATTTCATCACTTAAACACCTTATAAAACTAAAGCATATAATAACACCAAAAATAAAAAATAAAATAGACGAACAAAACAAGAAACTTAAATATAAAAATAAACAACTGGCATAAATACGCACCAAAGCACATACCTACAAATAAACTTTCATCTAAAATATATTAGGGTAAGACATTTCAATCAGACTGCATTAGCAACCGATCCGCTAACACGCGATCAAATATCGAAATTCAATTTCACCCTCGCAAAAACCTAATAAAACTGAAAGACAAATGCAAATCTATCCGTTAGCTCTTCCATATTTGGGTAGACATTCTGAATAAATTCAGCTGTTCAGCTGTATAAGACCGATGTAAGAACAGAGTAAATTATCTAAAGGCTATTTGCCAATGATTAAAAATTAATCGACTGTAGCAAGAGTAAAAAAAATATTATGTTATTTGAATTTGGAATAGACTTTTTTTTGAATTTAGAATTGGTATCTTTATAGTAACGATATAAAAATACTATTTTTAGCTGACAACTTCGTTTGCGTGGAATTGAGTTTCTTTTGATTTTCAGATTCCGTAATTAAAAATACGCTGTGGCCATATGCTCAACATATATTATTAGAAGGTGGTTTATCTATAGTGGTATGATTAAGTGGGTTTTTGTCTGATTTTTTTTGGAAAAAGAGGCCTGTGAGGCCTGATAATAATATTTCCGTCAAATGTACAGTTAAAAGTGTGTGTATGTGTGTTTGTGTGTGTGAGTGTGCGTGCGAGTGTAGGTATATGCGTGCGGGCGTGTGCGCGCGTGCGTTCTTGTGTGTGTGTGTGTGTGGAAGACTGAATTCTGTACGAGTACACTGAAGAAATTTATAAAATGACGTATTCTAATGGAATAACACATTTTAAGCATTTTTAGAATTTTTGTTTGCCTGTCTGTATCCCGACGAACGTTATGTACCTAATTTATGTTTCGAGCAAGGTCATTGGCTACTTTTTGTTCCGTTTACTGAAGAGGTTTCAATGTGGCAGGGGTAAGGCTTAAATTGTTAGTTATGTTATAGTTTTTTAACGCGTAGTCTGATTTAGTACATTTTTTGTTTTGTACTGTACAGGTTCCGTAATTTTCAAGCTATATATTTTGTAGTTTGGTTATTACAGACATAACAATACGAGTTTAAAGTGACCAATTAACTATAAATTCGGAATGTAGAGAGACATTTGCACGTATAGTTCATCTTACATAAACATACATATCTTTAAGCCAAGCACCCCTGCAGAGTATGCAGAGTGTATCGTATGCTATTCAGTAGCGGTTTGAGTAATAGCAGCGCCCTGGGCGTAATTTTTACGACGCCCCGTACATGCTGTTCAAAATCATACTAAAAGGTACTGCATATGCTATATAGCGTATACTATATAGCGTACACGATCTGACGCTCCTTTACATTTTGGCGATCTTGGCCATCTTGGCGGTTGCCCAACCGAGCCATAACCAAGCGCCGTCCCTTGTGCCATTGTCGCGGTTCGTACAGATTATGGACTTTATTACAAATCCAAACCATATACTATTACAAATTGTATACTGTTACCCTCAGGAATTAATAGTTACGGGTTTCTCATCAGTGTGAAGTGACTTCCACAGGAGTGGATCACAGTAGAAAAACAATACCTATTTAAAAAAAGCTATTATTAAGTGTCGTTCGGTAAGAAGTTCACCGGGTTGGCTAGTATATAAAATAAGTTTAGCCCTCTTAAGTAACAAAAAATGCTGAGTCCCTCGATCGAAATTTCCTAAAATTTCAAGAACTGACTAAACTTAGTGATCATCATCATGTTGAAAGAATGACGAATGAAAAATTGACAAAACAGATATACAATGAAAATGTGGACGAATGTGAACAGATACAAAAACCCGGGGAGAACTAAATTAACATTTTACAAACAAATTGTCGCTTCTGTGGTCTAGCGGTTCAGCTGTTAGATTTGACTGCAAGAGGTCCCGGGTTTGAGTCCCGAGTCGGGCAACAAAAAGAAAATTGGGGTTTTCCAATTTTCTGGTAAAGAAAAAACGTTGCCCGGGATTGGATATGTGACCGGTTGGTGATAGGCTTGCCACCCATCACATTGTGGGACTTAGTGTCTTCGGCTAGTCATAAGTTGTGCCTCTGCCTGCCTCTTCGGGGATATGGGCGTGAAGATGCTTTTTTTTAATTAATTGGGTTTTAGTTGATAGTGATGTCAAGAGTGTCCGAAACCATGTTTGTATGAAGTAATGAATGCGGAGCAAGCTAGGCAGGTCTCACATAATATTCTCTGCCTACCTAGATAGGAAATTGGCGTAAAGACAGTAGAAAAAAGTAACTAAAGTAAAACTGTTCACTCTTTGACCCTCATTCTAGAGTAAAAAAAAGTATATTCCCTTAATCACGAAAAGGTAAGCAGACCCATAATCAAGACACCCACGACTAGCCGAAGACGCTGACTCCCACAATGAAATAGGTGCCAAGCCTGTTACCAAACGTTCATATCTCTAGTCCCGGGCAAAATTTATTTTTATTAGAAAATTTGGAATACGCATATTCTATTTTAATTTAGTTGACCGACCCGGGATTCGAACCCGGGACCTCATGCAGTCAAGTCCAACAACTGAACCGCTACATCACACAGGCGATTTTTGAGGAAATCTCATAAAAAATGAAAAAGTCAGCAAAAAATAACAAAGCATATTTCCCAAGGTACAAAGTCGAACCTTGGCATTGCGTAATAGTTTATAAGTTCAATGGCAGTCGTAATTCATCATTTCGATTAGGCGGTCGTTTAATAGATTGCCATAATATTGTTTTATGTATTCTATATGCGGAGGATTTTACTTCTGCTGTTTTATTATGGAAAAATTATTGCATACTAGTTCAAGCTGACTTTACTCATATTGTTAAAACTAAATTTTGTACTAACAAAAGCTTTGCTCTACTTGAAGCTTTTTTATTAAACTTTAGGTTTTCTCTCTTTTCTTCGAGCACAAGCAGGATTAAAATCTTTCTAAGCCTAAGTTAGTAGTTTACGAGCTACATTGACTAAAACGATAGTGACAAGCACGTATTTTTTGATGATAATAGGGTATCCTAAACTAGCATCTGTAACGCAACTGCATGCAAAACCAACAGCAGCATTGGGTAAGTGCCTGGCTGTCGATATGTTTGGAATTTATCACATTTGTTAGACGACCTATCTCTTCAAGAATAAGGATGTACTAAGGAAGATACTTGCTTGCTTACTGACTTTTCCTATACTCGTCTACGTCCGCTACTTTTGCTCGTATTTGTATATTGCAAAAGTTTCATAGACTACTAGCCCTTATAATTAAATATTTCGATTAAGTATCCAGAAATTACATCCCCATACTAAAATACCTATTTTTTTAAATTTTCTAATAAAAAAACAGTGGCATTGGATAAAAGTTACACTATCGATAGGTTTGCCATCTATCACATTTGTAACACGACATATCTCTTCAAGAATAAAGGCGTACTTTGGAAGATACTTTTTTTATGATTAGAAGGCAAACAAGCAGACGGATTTCCTGATGGTAAGAAATTCACGCCGCTTAGAGACACCAAAGGTGGTAATGGTGCGTTGCCAACCTGAGGCCGGGATGTTAGGCCACGACCAAAAGTAAGTTTACCGGCTACCTTACCCCTCACACCGAAACACGTCATGACGTTATAGCGGCAGGAATAGGTAAGGCGGTGGTACCGATCCGGGTGAGTCGCTTCGAAACTATACCGCTTAGTCAGATGTCACGATGTTAGTGACAGTTTTCCTATGCTCGCCTTTTATAAGCTGCCTAGCAGGAAGGCAGATGGTCTATTCTGCAAAGAAGCCCGGACCAACACGGGGAACAAATACTTGCTTACTGACTTTTCCTATACTCATCTACTTGGTACCTTTGCTTGTATTTGTATATTTATGGTAATAGCTACATAGGCCACTGGCCCTTATAATTAAATATTTCGTTTAAGTATCCAGAAAAAATTATCCCCATACCGATCGCTGATTACCTGTGGTTTTGCCCACTTATTACTGGTATTTGACTCTTCTATGGAAAACCATTGAGATATCCAAATAAAATCAGTCCTTGGCTATTTTGAAAATTCCTATTATGTTGTTTGTTTAGATTCATATCTGTTTAGCGTTTTTGATCTTAAATCGAAATATACATTTACAAACATACACACTGTTGCACTTTTAATATTAGTAGAGATAAAATAAAGATCTTTATTTGTATTGTTTATCTGTGTGAAATATTATGTTGGCTATTTTGTTGCAAGGAAAGTATTATACAATTAATCATTTTAACAGTATTTCCTTTTCTTCGTCTCTTTTTCACTCGCTTGTAGCCAGGTAAAGATCAAGATTTGACATTTAGATATTTAACGAGTCAATATGTCTTGCTGTCTCCTCTTATTCCAGCCTACCTAAATAGTTTGGAAATATCAAATGAACTACATTTGTTATTCAAGGCAGGGGTTCCCAAACTTTGTGTAATGCTATTCCAAAGTCGCGAGACGATACGCACGAGCGCCTGATGCGAAGTAATGAGCGAACTCGTAGATAAATTATTACATTGTATTGTAGGTAAAACAACTAATGTTTTACCTCCGCTACTAAAATGGGAACGATTTTAGCTTTTTTGTTTGTAAGGTCAGATGTTACGGTGTTAGTTACAGTAAGCCTAAGCTTACCTTTTACGAGCTGTCTGGCAGGAACTCAGATGGTCTAATCTGCGAAGGAGCCCGGACCTATATACGGGGGAGAAGATGAAATGAAATAACAATTATTAAGTGCCGCTAGAGCCAAACCGCAATGTAGGCTACTTACTTACAAAACTTTAAAAATGTCAGGTGAAAGATACATAGAAATATCCGGTTTGGTTATCAAAGTAATTGTTTATTTCCTATGTTATTAATTCATTCCATTAGCAATGCTCGATTTCGGCAATTGCTTGCCCATTACAAGCGATATCT
>NJDD01001905.1:0-31498 GCA_002245505.1 Calephelis nemesis
AGATTAATTTGTGACGTCTAGTATTAGATGCCTTTGTATATTTTTAAGAGCACCATCAAACAGTATCTCTCTAAATCTTGTTCTATACTTTAGGGTTGCCTGGAAGAGATCGCTGCCTTGGCGATAAGGCCGCCTTTGTGTATCTTCTTAGTGTAAGTTATTTTAATGTATTTGTGATTTATTTGTATTTGGTGCACAATAAAGAGTTATTGTATTGTATTGTATTGTACGTGGTCTTTTAACTACCTTCTTTTTAATTCATACATAAACAATTTACTCACACGTAGGCACATTATTTTTGGTCTCGCTTTTTAATTGACTTTGTTTATCAAGTACATTCTACATCTATGATAATACCTTTCTCTTTCTCCCTTACTCCACCCCGCCAATGCATAGTATATACTGATCAATTGTGTCGATTCTACATTAGCCGAAGGAGCTTCGTTTCTACTTGGTGTCCCACGACATCATATTTACATTTTTTATTTGTCTTTCTTTTATGTTGCAATTAAGGCACGAACATGCAACTTGTAAGTGGTGTAGACAATTTTATTTAGAATTCCACCACCCTATTCCAAAATCGCAATACAAGCTGAACTTATATCACTTGTGATAGGTAGATATTCTACTTCCTACTTCTTTTATTTTTAAGCTGCAAAAGATTAGGATTCACTTCCTACCGTAGTATTTCTGGACAGTTACAATTTAGATTCAAAATATTGGCAAAAGGACAGTTGTACAATAAAACTAGCAATGAATTTCCGAGTTGAATGTGCTTGTGACATGTTTTTATTTTTCTTTCCCTTCCAACCCGCTAAGAGGCGGTGCAGCAGTACCTGTATGAGCAGCAGGCGGTGCATGGCGAGCGTGTGCGGCAGGTGTGGGGCGGCGGCGGGCTCGTCCCAGAGCGCCGGCACGCACTGCTCGGGCGCCGCCTGGCCCAGCCACGCCGCCAGCTCCGGCAGCTCGGCCGCCTTCTCCAGCAGACGGCGGAACGCCACCAGCCTGCACCCGCACAACATATCTATTATATTCCTATTTATAAAGTAACGTAACCGGTAAATTTAGCTTTCTTTCTAAATAGCTTTTTAGTAAATGTAGTAGAAGAATAAAATAGTAGACTTAAAGTTGTTAAGACATCAATAGATTCATAGGTCAAAAATAGATAACTTTCTTCATGGAAGCAAAATTCTTGATTTCGCACAGAGAACGGGAGTTTGCGAACAATAATGAACAAGATTCGGGGCTAACGCATTCCATCGTCGCAATAACACAAACACAGTAAAACTGCAAAACACACCACTTCAATTATTTAATCACCTCTCGCAACTTGATGATTCTTTATTTAAAACATACCTAATAATCACAAGATGATCCCATATAATTTTCAACATCATCCCACTAGTAGCTTTGAGTTGAAGTTGAAATATCGGTATTATTAGGAACCGGTAGTAATGACCTTGAAGCAATACCAATACCAAGGCGTTACCTGTACTGGTTGTAGCGGTACCAGACTTAGTACTGGTACTATCGGTTTAAGGGTTTTTAAACCGGTACTAGTTCAGTAATACCAGAGATTAGTAAATATAATAGATTGACAATGTCATACATTAAAAGCGTTCTTAATAAATTCTGACTAAATCTAGATGGCGTTGTGCGATTGTCAGAGCTCAGAACATTAGTGTTTACCTGTGTTTGCGATATATATATGCTAGGTTTATAGGATATAAGAGAGTTGACGAAATAACGCACATTATTTAGCTAGATGGCGCATAACTAAATTGAAAAGTTCACATTTTACATTTATTACAAATTAGCTTTTCGCTGGCTTATCGCAGGAACTCATTAACTGCAAAAAATCATTAAAAACATATTTTCATGGATGGATTCATTTTGACATATTCGACAATGCAAAAACTCACTAATTTCCAACTAACTTGCTTTAGACGTTACACAGCTTGCTAAATCCATAACTGCAACTGTGGCAGTCAGACATTTACTGTTAAAATGTTAAAATTACAGTTTATTTGAGTATAATGAATAGGTATGTCACTTAATGACTTTTTAATATAAGCCGACGTTTTGTACTACAATGTCCTTCTTTCAAAGTAGTAGATTTTTTCGTAAAGTAGTTCAACGTCTGTGTGGTATAATGGACTAATTAGATGCTTCGTTATTAAGGGCGCTGGGTTCGAAACGCGGATTTATTATGTAACCTGTTTTATTTTGTTTTAAATATTTTAGACATTTCTAGGTCTGGGTTTTCACTTTTCATTAAATTTACGGGTTTTTTTTTCACATTTTTTTATCTATTTCTATGTAAGTATCATTAGATACTAGAAATTAATTATTTGTGTTAAAAAATATTTATTTTGTTTATAAGTTTAAAATATATTTGTAATGTAATAATATTAATATAAACCTACATACCTATTCTCATTTCGCGTGCTCATCGCATCACAAAACAATTCCTTAATCCATATAAACTGTTAAAAGCTATTAATGTCAAGCGATATGAAGTTCGCCGGGTCGGCTAGTTTACAATTAACATTTTATTAAGGAATAGCGAAATTAGGAAAAGTTACTTAAGAATGACTAGAAACAGCGCCGTCTATTACATTTTCTCGATATATTTTATTGCTATTCTAGGAATATAAGGTTCGAGGCAGACGTATAATTGTAAAATCTGTCGTTATTAGACAATTCGATACCCACAGCGACATCTGTTGTCTTAGAAAGGACTTACTTATTGCGTTACACGTTTTCATGCTACTTTTTTTTCTTTAATCCAAGATATCTCTATTCTTTCGTGAGAGATAAAATAATATTGATACCTAAAAAGGAAAATTGGCGACGTCATAATTGTATTTAATGGGTACCTTAATTGGATACCGGTTTTCATAGGTATTAGTACCAGTACTTGTTAGATACCGGTATTGTAGAGGTTGCATTACGATGCAAACTCTACTGGCTGTTAAAGAAGTATATTTGAATTTTAAAAAAGATAAAGAACGCAGAATCAAAACGAGAATCACATTTCAATTTGATGATTGAGAACGTATCAAATAACATGTAAAAGGAAATAAAAATAATATATATAAAAATATTCTTTTAATAATTAAATAACACGTCCCCGTGTTACAATTGGTGGAGGCGCCGTAGTATTTTTATAAAAAAAGAAACGGAAGAAACGAAAATGGTACAAGATAACGAAAAATAAGAAGGATTGGGTGATTTCAAAGAATTTAGAAAAAAAATTGAATACTTCTTCATATTAAAGAAATATGAAGACGAAGAAAAGAAAGCATTGGTTCCCTCATTCCTAGCGGGAAATGCTTTACGATTTTTTTAATATTTTTGAAATTGAAAATGAGAAATACTCGTATCGAGACTTGATGGTGGCGTTATCAGAAGATTTAGCAGGAAAATAAACTGCGTAGAACTATTTTATAATAGAAAGCAAAATAATTATAAAGAGGACATAATAGAATTTTATTATAATGTAATGGAATTGGCAGCAAAAGCCAAAATAACAGACGTAAGATTATAATCAATAAATTTAGAAAGGACTCTGACATATTTTACAGAAGGAAACTAGCGCTGTCAATCATCAAAACAACGAAAGATTTAAAACAAATTTTAATACAAATAAAAGAATGTGAAAACACAACGGCTTCAACAGTCCCTCAAACAAAATACAACAGCTGTCCATCGGCAAGGAAAAATGATACATTTACAAAAGAGCGTATTGGATCTAACGGGCAATCGCCAATATACCACACTTAAATGGGTCCATGGTCTACGCAGGCTCGAACAAATCACCAACAAGTTTTCACACCCCAACAAAAAGGTATTTCTAGGTATGGATTTCAAGAGTCAACAGCAGTGGAAGCATGGGGAAGCACCAATTAGCGGAGCATCACAGCCGGTTAAACAAGAGTCCTGCGTAAATGCTCATCACATGGTAAAGAAGACATCGGAAGGTAGCAGGCCATTTATTTCTATAGATATTTTAAACATCGGTACTTTTAAATGTTTGTTAGACACGGGAGCTTCTATTTCGTGTATAAATAAAGATTTACGATTTTAATTAAATTGTAACACGGGGACGTGTTATTTAATTATTAAAAGAATATTTTTATATATATTATTTTTATTTCCTTTTACATGTTATTTGATACGTTCTCGATCATCAATTCAATTGTAATTCTCGTTTTGATTCTGCGTTCTTTATCTTTTTTAAAATTAAAAAATATACTTCTTTAACAGCCAGTAGAGTTTGCATCGTAATGCAACCTCTACAGTATGGTGTCGGTACCAGTATCCGGTGTACCGATACTCAGTTTGAAACCGGTATCCAGGTATCGAAATGACAAGAACCGCTAAATACCAGTATAGAAACTGTAACGGTTCCAAGCCTGGGTTATACTTGATAATGCCTATTTTTTGTCTATATTTAAGTCATTAAAGTATACATAGCATAAAACCCACTAGCCAGATCTTAATAAAATTATTACGGAAGTACCTTGGAATCAAGACCTTTTTTTTTAAAAAAAAAGCAACAAAATATGTTTGTTATTAGCAGAATCAGCACGTGTTTGTTAAACACACAAAAAATAAAAAAAAACGCATACAGTTACATTGAGAATTTCCTCTTTTTAATAAGTTTAAAACTAAAAACCCACTTTCAGTGAGTTACTTTTCTCTCACACATTGTGTAGCGCGTGTGTGTACGTTCTAGTTAGTATATGTGTTAAGTATCGACCTGGAGGCGAGGCGCGCGGCGGCCTCGTGCTGCTGCGGCGTGAGCGTGTCGAGCGTGGGCGCGGCCACGGCCACCGCGGCGGCCGGGGCATCCCGCCCGCGCAGGAACACGGCGAACTGCTGGTCCAGCGTGTCGGCGGCGGCTGCGCCCTTCAGCTGGATGCGGCACAGCAGCAACGCGAACGTCAGACGGTCCGTGTGCAGCATACCGCGGGCCACCCGCTCGTACACCGCCTGCACGTGCATATAACATCATTATCTCCCAAGTAAAGACATACACCCAAACAACATACAAATAATTTCCTAGTTTTTAACTTGGTAACAATAAAAAGTTAACACCCCAGACCCAATAACATATTATCTTCATAAATAAACACAATTACCTGGCACTGTCAGGTATCAATAGGAACCGATATAGTCAATAATGATCGAATACACTAAATACATCAATTCCCGTTTAACCCTAAATTAAAAACGACATAAAACCAATTTACTTATGTTTACAAAGCATTATTTTAGCGGAGTAAAACTACAAAACACCAATGTCGATTTCATTATTATATATCTAAGTAAACACATAAAATTGAGTTATTCTCGGTTTTCAGGGAATTTCTTAATCAGAGCAAGACTTGGCGGCTTCCCACGTTGTCCCGATCCACCTGGGAAGTCCGCTCTTTCAAATAACGAATCTTTAATATCGGTCCGCAAATGACGGACAAATCGATTTAATTAATAGAAGCCGAACCAAATTATTTTTACAATAAAAACTGCAAAAAAGTACTCACAGTAAACAGTTCTTCGGTGATAGTCTTGAGACGGATTGTGTAATCTGTCATTCCACCTAGAGCCGGACACACAAGCACTGAGCTGAATATGTCGAGGAACATCTTCAACGAATATTGGTACAGGAAGTGGACTTGGTGTAACGACTCCATCGTGAAGTAGATGCTGCTGCATGCCTACAATTTTACAAAGAAACTTAATAACAATACAATACAAGAACTCTTTATCGTGCACCAAATTCAGGGAAATTACCAATACATCGAATAAAACTTAAACTATTATATACACAAAGATGGCCTTATCGCTAAGTCAGCGACCTCTTCCAATCTAACATTTTACTATACATCGACAATGTTTTAATTTGCATCTTAGTGTTTTTGTTGGACTTAACACAAATATTAAACCGTTTTCATGGCATTTATTCATAAAAGTATGACGAAGAATGTCCAAGAAAATAGACTCTACTAAAGCCACGCAATGATGACGTTTACATTACCTAAGTAAACATTTATATTTACATTTTATTGAGAGTTTTAATGAGCTATACTTTTCATACTAGTCATAAAATACTAAAATTTATAAATTCGACTAGCAATTAACATTTCTTTAAGTTAAATTGATATTTACAGCTTTATAATTATTGTAATGTGTCAAACGAGCCGTCATAGTTTGCCACTAGTATAACACACTTCAAAATGTGACAAAAAACATATGAAACTAATCAAACAATAACGAAATTGTAATAAAATGCGAGTCAATTAATGAGGAAGATTTGTTTAATGTCTGGACTAAGTTGTTCAACACAAGTTCTCAACAACTTATTATAGCTTAAGTATTACAAGTTAACTCACTTGAGACAGAGGAAGGTACTGTTGACTAACGGTTTCAATTTCAGCGATCACCTTGTCAGTTTCTTCAACCTACAAAAAAGAGCATTATTAGTTTAAATTTAAATTTAAAAAAAACAGTAGCAGATTGTCAATAGATCGCACATTTTAATCTATACTAATGTTATAAAGAGGAAATGTTTGATTTTTTGTTTGTTTGAAATGAATAGGCTCCGAAACTACTGGACCGATTTCAAAAATTCTTTCACCTTTAGAATGCTACATTATCCCTGGGTGACATAGGCTATATTTCATCAAAATTAGTGCAGTAGAAGCCAAGTTACGCAGGCGAAGCTGCGTGAAACTGCTAGTTTAAAATATTTGTAGCGTTACAAACTACACGTATTGCGACAATAATTTGACGCGATTTTTTTTAACGCCAACAAAGACTTTTTTATTTCAATATCCTAATGATTCATTCACCTTTTGACCAATGTCGTCGGCTTCTTTCTTGAGAGTCTCCAGAGTAGCGATAACTGAATCGTCGTCTAAGATCTTGCCCTTCGCGTCATTTAATGCTTGGAGAAGAGACTTTTCGAGTTGTCTCAACCGAAGATGGAACTCTCCTGTTAATCGAAATATATAAAACAACTTGAGAATAATTTTCAAATGTTTATATAATGACCGGTTCTTCTGAAATCCGGCCTTTCGATGGCAAGACTTACAACTGATCACACTGTTGCAATGGTTGTTAAGATTGTATTTGTGTATATATCATTTCCTTGCCATTAAACACCGTAATTATTTGGACAAAATAACACTGCTTCGAAGAGAACCATCGAGCAAAGAATTAAATGGATGGGCATATGGACATATAGAAAAGAGTTCTATTAACAAAAGAATAATCTAGAAAAAAAATAAAAAGAGTGCCATAGTATTCCATTGAACACCCACATAAAAAATGCAATCATAGACAAAAGGTTAATTTTATGTTGTTTTATAAAAAAAAGTATCTTCACGCTCATGTCCCCGAAGAGGTAGGCAGAGGCACAATCAGGGCACCCACGACTAGCCGAAGACACTGAGTTCCACAATGTGATAGGTGGCAAGCCCTTCGCCAACCGGGCACATATAAAATTCCGAGCAATTTTTTTTAAATTAGATAATTGGGAAACCTGAATTTTATAATATTACATAGCAAGTTAGACCGATGAATAGTGTAAATATAGTAAATAAGGCATTTTACCTTGCAGCTTGAGCAGGTCGGAGCGTTTGGTGTCGATATCGGGCCGCTCGGCCTTGAGCACGCGGTGCAGGCACTGCGACTGCAGCGAGGACCGCGTCACCGTGAAATTGACGAACGTCACACGCGAGCACATGTCCGGCGGGAACTCTACTGTGGGGTCCCTGGGCCATTACACAAATAAATTACATTTCTGTCTTTAGTAGACATCCTTATAATATAAAATCTTATGCCACGGTGTATGTTCGGTATAAATTTCGTGTTATAGCATCATTAAATTTTAGCCAGCATCTTTTGCCATAAAAACCAATCATAATCAACTTATCATAACAAAATATATTTCTTATCATTCTACTGCAGTTTCAATGTATATCCGGCTCGAAGGACCAATGTATAAGAAACGGTAAAATGATGAAGTTCGAGTGACTCGACCACCCCAAAACCACTAAACCGATTTTATCAATTTCGTAATTTTCTGTAATTTGGTCCACCTCAAACATATTTTTTTTGTAATATATCGATGAATTGCCCCATGGTGAGGTTAAATTTTAACACACAGAATTTTAATTTTTCGATTTTAATCTAATAAAGCTTATTATTACTTTAGCTTTATTAGATTGATTGAAAAATTAAAATTCTGTGTGTTAAAATTTAACCTCACCATGGGGCAATTTATCAATATATTACAAAAAAATTATGTTTGAGGTAAGTATGACTTTACTTTGAGTAAGATGTCACTTTTACAACCGCAACTATGATAGGAAGTGCCAAGAAGCTGTTCGGCCTAAAACCCGCTAACGTGCGTTCCATAAGCGCAGCTCATGTCAGAACACCATAGCTATTTATATAATACTTCTTGATACTTGACGATTTCAGTATTATTCTGAAATTAATAAATTGTATAATACGAAATAATTACCTCGTGCTCAGGAAAATGACAAAGGAAGGACTTAAATCGATATCTTGATCACCAAGCGTAATAAGTACTCGACCGCCAGTTCGCCGAAGTTCTCTATTTAATACGGGATTCAAGATAGGGTCGTAGTTTTCTACATCCTAAAACAAAAAAAACATGTATTTTTGTTGTAACTAAGCTCAATAATTGAATATAGAAGAATCGAGATTTATTATTTTTGAATTTCATAAAATATTGAGCAAATTTAGTAAATATTGTTGACATATTGTTTAATTAAGTGTGCAGGTTAAGCATTCATCAAGAAGTTAGAGTGTGTTTTCTCGATGTCTTCAAATCTGAGGTAAGGATGGTACCGCTTTGCCTAAGATTCTTACATGATTGATAATATGAAGATAAATAACGTCTTCCGATTTTGTAAAATCGTATAATAACTAGTTTTCTGCCGCCATATAGACTGTCATGTACCGGTCCAGAGTAGCCAGTAAACTTGCACAATTAGCCTAACATCCCGGTCGCAGGAGAGCAACGCACCTGTTACATTTATTGTGTTTGTAGGTTGATACAACCATCTTACCATCAGAAAACCCCTATGATTTCGCTAAACTCTCACATAAAAAAAGCTGGACGCAAATATATACTTAACATATGATCAGGCCCATGTCAAAAACTAAAAAGTTGATTAAAGTTTTACAAACCTGAACCAGCAATGGATTGCCGAAACGTAGTGCCGACTCCAAGTTCTTCCTGAAGGAATCATCGAGGAATGAAGTCTTTGTAATTTTGCGCTCCTTGAACTCTCGCATTATGAACTCCGTTGCTTGTCCCGAAGGGTCTATTATCAATGGATACCGGTTGAAACGCTAAAATAAAAATATAACGTTATAACTTAAACATTCTCATGTCTAAAGCATTGGTTTTAAAAATTAATGTTGGTATATTTTTAGATCTAAAAAAATTAAGTAAAGTTGCTTATTACGCCCGTAACCCCCGGTAACACTAAAGAGGTAGGCGAAGGAACACCAGGGACTCTCCGCATGATTCGAAGGTACTTTAAGTGCCACAATATAATAACTCTAACCCTCAAACCCCAGGCAACATTGGTTTCCACGACCCGAAAATCGAAGCTAAGATCTCATGTAATCAACGTCGAAATCGGAGCATTAGACCACAGAGGCGATAACGTTGACAAATCATTGCAAAATCACATTTATATCCAGTTAAAGTTTACCTTGAGCATGATCGCGTTCTCGACACAAAGTTCATCAGTAGGTAAAGCATTGGCTTGCCAACGCAAGCGTTCGTCTGGGTTGCTGAGGTATTCTGTGCGGGCGATGTCCGCTCGGAACTTAATGTTGGCCGCAGCCAAATGGCTTGTCCACGTCGAGAATAGATTTTGACGATACTGTTGAGTGTTACAACATTTATTTAATAAGTTATAAACAAAAAAAAAAACATTATTCAATTGACTACAATTGTCCAAAAAAATCCAATAATTTAAAGGGTATATCATATTAAAGTCAACGGAAGACGTTGATATGCGCATTTACCTTTGGTCGCAGAAAATATATTCTGTTTGGATGTAACTATGTACCTTCTATGTATCTATTATTAAACATATTTGCAAAATTAGTGTCATATGTTTTTTTTGTAAATATCCTTCAAAGAAAAATAAACTTTCTCATTTTTAACTAACTTTTTTCTCTTTAGACCGTAGTCAACGACCTATTTAGTTCCTTTACGATCACTTTTGGCTATTGAGGACATAGAGCATTTTATTAAACATGTAAAAATTCAATAATAACAATTATAAGACCGACACAGTTAAAAATACCCAACAGCTGAAAAACTGGAAAATTATAAAAAAAACACGACCTCAAATATCTCAAAAAGGGTAAGGTTTAGGATAGGTTATTTCTTAGTCAAATTAGAAATTATGGAAGCTAAGCGCCTTTAATGAATCTAGGTCGACTTACCCTCTAACCCTGTATACAGATATCAAAACACTTACATGTTGATCGAAGTATCCGCCATATGCAATGAACGCAGCAGAGAGCAGTACATCGCCGACAATAGTGCTCATTTGAGAACGGAACGTCTCAGAGCTCGCCTCCCACCGTTCACGTTCTATCACCAAACTCTTTAGAAGGGCTATGGACCGGTCGACCTGATGAAATATAATTTGAGGTTTTTAATATTCCTCATAAGGATCCATTAATGTTAATTTTCTCACTAAGATATTTTTTAACTATCAAAAATTTACTACTAATAGATTTTATCAGGAATACTCAATGTAATAAAAATAGGTATACACAGAAAAAAGAACAAAATTGGAGGCTTTGTTCTTATAATAGAGAGCAAAGTCGGCATGTCTAGGTTATATCGAAAAGATAAATTGGAAAAACTTTTGTTTTATTTTGAAGCTTTTAGCTAGTTGAAGTTTTTATAATAGGAGATGAATAACTATTGTTAGGGGTTTTACTATTAAAAAAATTGAACAAAAAGTATTTTAATTACCTTTGCCTGTACATTTTCGAGATCGGTTTTAATGGCCTGAGCTTGACTAATAAGTTGTGCGTATTCTTCCTTGTAAGAAGCAATAGACTTCTCAAGTTGTGCGATCAAATCTCGTACTTCATTGCCAGCGGTAACATTGAATTGGGCCTGATCTTCCAAAGCCTGTAGTTCATTCCTAAGTGGTTCGACACGTTTTAACATGTCAGCATATTCGATCTAAAAGAAATTTGTATTTAAATTTTGTGTAATAAAAAATAACAATTACATAAGTCTATATTAACAATGCTCTTCATGTACGCATACAGAAATAAGTCCAAATTATTAAATTAATAGTATTTACCTGAGCAATAGCCCATTTCACCATAGGACCACATGCCATACTAGCCCTGTTCACCTTCTCGAAGTTGTAGTCAGGGTTACTCAAGTACCGAGTCTTCATTTTTTCACGAACATCGTCACTGACCACATAACAAAGTGATTAATAAATCGAAAACTAATAAAACAATTTCACTTTTTACAGTTAAAATCCTAACCTAAAAATCCAATCCATAAACTAAAAATTTCACTTGAATCATGCAATAATTAGCCTTCACAAATCATAGAAAAACGACACTTGCTGAAACGCAAAGTATAAAACAAGTGCTTTTCAACGTTAAAGTCGAACAACATCATAGATAGCAAACGAACAAAAACCAAAAACAAAATGAAAAATAAAAAGCAAATCATAATAGAAAAAAAAATCAAGACATTTCCTTACGATCCCTTATCGATGCATATTATTTATTGGCAAATACATTCATGCAATCAGAGTATTTCACTCCAACTATTGCCTCTCCTATTAAAGGTGATGACATATTTTCCAATATTGGTAAACTGAAAAAAACCTGTGTTGTGTATTGTTATGTGTGGTACAAAGAACATGTCTACTTGTTTTCTAGTTTATTAATTAAGAATTCGGATAATTGTTACGTAAAAACCCGTTAAAGGTGACCATCAACCAATCAAAACGCAGCAATAATAACATGCTCAACTAAGTTTGGGTATCTTCATGAGCGATTTCGAATTTTCTGTAAAATAGATTTCCTACAACACAATCTAAATGAATACCAACATCGAATAAATTGATAAAAATACCAACATCTATAACTTTCATTGCCAATTTTTTAATTCGTCTCTATCAAATCAAGTCAGGCAAATGAGTGTTTTAAATGCAAATATACAGCATGCAAAGGCAAGCCCAAAGCACATAATACCAAATACCACGCACTATACTACTAAGTCGTGCCCAAAGACGCTACAGTAAAAAAGGGACATTTATATATTTTTTAAACGGGACATCAACTAAAAAGTTAAACAGTTCTTTAAGTTCCATTAGTAATTTATTTGTAACAAAAATTTCGATTCTTTAAAAAATCGTGGCCTTTTTTAGAAAGTAAACATTAAGTCACAAAACGGCTAATTTTTTGTTCTTAAAATGGAAAATGAAACTGAAATAGTTTTGTCCCATTGTTTTGTTGCATCATTTGTGCACGGCAACTAATAATCGGGAACGGGTAGGGATAGGGGTGGGGCAGACTCGTAAGCGGGAGCGTGCTCACGTGATGTCCTCGGTGGAGAAGTTGGAGACGATGCTGTTGATGAAGTTCTCGCGCATGATGACAGCACGGATGGCCTTCCAGTCGGTGGCATTCTCGCCCAGCAGCAGGCAGATGGACTCGAGCGCCACCTTGACGATGGCGGGCGGATTGCCCATAGACCGCACTTCCACCAAGTGCTGCTTCTTTATCGATTTGACCGCTGTGTACGCCGCACAGCCCGCAAGCGAGACCCACAGAGTACAAAAAAAGAGAGAAACAAAAAGGCGTTTTAGCTGACTGTGGTCATGCGGCTGGCGTTATTTTCTGCCGCGCTGTAAGAGACACGTTCAATTTTCGGCCGGCGAAGATGCTCAGCCGTGTTAGTCACATTACATTTAGTTAGTCCGCACGCGTGGATGCCGGATTATATTACAGTGTCGTAGCGTTATTTCACGGATCACATTAATAACAACAGTCACATATGCGCAAGCTTAGCGTATTTACAAAATAATCCGACTAGAACTAAATCTTCATTCAGAATAGATTCGTAAAAATATGTAATATGTTTAGTATCTTGCTAACAACGAGAACAAAAGGGTTACCTACGACTCATATCACGTTCGATGCACTAAGTACAATCAAAAATGTCATTTGCCAATAAATAGACTGAGAGTGACTAGAAATGCTTGCTATCTACATTCAATAGAACATTCCCAATTATTAATTTTGTTTTAAACATTAACAGAAAATATTTTTGTAGAGATTACATGCTGCCAAATGCGTCTAATATTAGTACAAATTTTGGGATAAAACATGGGCCGAAATATATTTAGGAATACATCAGATTTCTGTGTATTTTATAAGTTTAGCAGCATGCGACTCAGTCTACGAAAATGGCAACACTAACGTGATATTCTCAGTTTCGAAGTTAACTATAGTCGATATGAAGTTGTCCTTCATAACGACGGATCGGATGCCCTTCCAGGTATCTCCTTTTTCCCCGAGGAGAGTACAGATGGACTCGAGAGCCATCTTCACGACGGAGGGCGGGTTGGCCATGGACCGCACTTCCACCAGCTGCTGCTTCTTGATCGAGCGCACCGCTGTTGCGTGGGATCAACTTTAGCTTTATTATTTTTGATATGGCTTTGATTTTTGTGACTGTTTTTCATAATTTATTACATTATACGCTACACTCTATTAATATGTTTGAACACAGGTTAAAATGTTTTTGGAATATTAATAACGCCTTGAAAACTTAAAAATTCTTAGCTTTCGACTTCTGTCATGTCTCTTTTGACAGCCGTAAAGCTAGAATACGGCAATACGTGCATATGGTGACTAAGTTTTAGATGCTACTAAAAAAAAGAAACTGTCCGATACAATTATAAATATACGTACCCTATCTGAATACCATTTGGTTATTTGAGTCTTTTACAAAAACAGCTAAATATTCAATAATAAATAAGCTAAGCAACATCACTTTCCAATGAAATGAAATTATAACGGGTGTACAACAAAGTAACATATATTTCAAACAGGCATATTTCTTGAAAACTAACAAATATCCAATTAAATTTCATTCATAAGTTGGAGATTTTCTAAAAAGATACCGTAGTTTTTTATCGCAATCATAGCTCGTAGATGAGCGATTTTGAAACATCATCTATTATCAATCCTTAACGTTAGTGGAATTTCGTAGAAAAATATATCTTTGTGTTCCAATAGGCCTAATTACCTATTATATGGCTTATTTCTTAAAACTGACCTATTGCCAACTGACCTAATCTCGAACATGGAATCTAATAACAACCGTCGACTATTCGTTGGTATAACATTGTGCATTACTCTACTACGATACATACTACTACTACTATATATCTGAAGAAAAATAATAGGGCGTTGCTAGGTTGATGACACTATTTTGCAATACTTTAAACGTTAACAAGGCTTGGAACCGGTACGAAAAGTACAGGTTCTGTACCGGTATTTAGCGGTTCTTGCCATTTCGATACCAGGATACCGGTTCCAAAGTGGGTACCGGTACTTCGTATATCTAATAAGTACCGGTACTAATACCGATAAAAACCGGTATCCCATAAAGGTACACATTAAATTAATCGTTTCAACCCGTTTTAGTTATTGGTATTATTTTACTTTGTCATGGAATAAAAGAGATATCTTCGATTGAAGAAAAAATGATACGTAATATTATATTTTCTTGTACTGCTACTATTGAACCAATGCCGGTATAAAAATCCTTAAACCAATTGTACCGGTACCAAGTCGGGTACCTGTACCGATGTACAAACAGTACAGGTAATGCCTTGGTATCGGTATTGCTTCAAGGTTAAGGGTACACTACCTGTTGCTAAAAATACCGATATTTAAAGCCCTGGTCGTTAATAATATTATAAGTATGTATCGGGACAGTTCCTTTCGGCAAACTAATGAACTAATATAATTGCAAGGTGTAAAATAAGTGATATGTGTGCATATAGACAAAAAACCAAACCGTTTTGCGCTTCGATGACAGCAGGCTCAACCTGAGCCAAGTCAGCCATTACATCTCGTCGTTTTGCTTCGATTTCCTTAGTTTGTTTTTCTAGAGCAACCTAAATCACAGAGTATAATAGTTAATGAATATAATATACGGCAAAAGTAGGTAAAAAAAATATAGCTAAAATAAGTGGTGTTCAAACCTGAATTTCTTGACTTTCAACTTTTTTCTTTTCAGCTTCCTGTTGATCTTTTACCATCTGTTTCAATTTTGCATTGGCTGCCTCATTTTTAGCTTGAAGTTCCTACAAAAATATACATCTTTTGTAAAATTTCTAAAGTCCTAGCTGAATAGTTTTAAATTTACATCAAATGTTATAATTAGTTACTCATATTATGTTTAAAATTCTACTTTTGCTGGGATTAACCCAAGCCATGAGAAAATAAGTATTTTTTTTGTAAAATACGTAGTTACTGCAATTCAATTCATAAAAAGAGTGAAAAGATATTGCTTCAACAGAGTATATGTAAGTATTTTATCAACTAGGCTTAGTTTCCATACTGTTACATATTTGCACTGTGACGAAACGAAGTTAAATTAAAGCAATAATTATATCACATATTATATGATCATACAATTTAAGCAAAGTTAAGATTATGTTAGTGTTGTATTAACTGACTTTGTAACAGCATTTTATATGACATAATATCATGCTTAAAATTTGGTATAACATATAAACAAATATACAGGTAAACTAACTTTTAAAGTTATTTAACATGTTTTATTGAAAAATAATGTTTAATAATGTATTACAAATATATGCGATTTAAAATTTTACCTGTGATTTCACCGCTAAACTCTTTTGCATTTCCTCAACCTGTTCGACAGTTTCAGCAATTTTGCCGAGACCAACGTTCAAGTGCAACTGCTGCTCTTCAAGATCCGCACGTTTCTCAGCGTATAGTTTAACCATTTGTTGAATAAAATCGAGGTAGTGTCTGCAAACAAAAAACGTTTTAGAAATAATTTATTTCGCACATGATATATTTGTTCTAAAATAATATACCGTTTTGTGTATCTGGGTCGTGGTGGCCGCAGTGTGGTGACTGTAGGTACCGTGTGGGATGAACTTTAATAAAATTAGAGAACTTTAAAATTCTTTGAAATTTAACATAATGGAGACTTTAAGTTGTTTAGATATCATAAGTTATGCATGCAATTAAGTGTCGGGATGCATGAGTAATTTAAACTTAGTCGAATACAATTGTAAATTTGAATAAAATGAGTATCTATTACACGGTTCAATTCCTATTAGCGCAATGTTAAACGGAGGCAAATTTTTACTTATTTGCAATTCAAACGAAAATTGCCTTATCTGCTCTGCATGAAAAGTGTCAATTGATGAGAGATGGAAAATATTTACCTCCAAGAATATCGAAATCATTCAGTGATTAATCAGAAACCATATCTGAGCTTGTTACGGTTACGTGCATGCGTGTGTATGCGTGCGTGTGTTTTGTATGCGTGCGTGTATGTGTGTGTACCGTATATATACCTGGGCGTGATGGCCATGGTGCGATTGGCCCGCTTGGCGAGGCGCGCGTTGGCCCGGTGCAGCGTGAGGTGCACGTACACGGCCGCGTTGACCACCGCGTCGCGCTGGGCCGGCCGCTCGCCCACCATGGCGCACGCCGCGGGGAACTCCGCCGGGGGCACGTACTCCGACGAGTCCAGGTCCATGCGGGACGTGAACTCCTTGCCCACCTACACAACACACGGAAACCTCAGACATGTTCTTAGCTACAAGTTACAAAAAAATATTAAGTATAAATGTATACTTGGAAGAGTGCGCCGTCGCTCCAGTCTCCGAACCAGTTGAGCACGCATCTGTTGAAGAGCGCGGGCGAGGTGGCTGCACGGTCCTTCAGACCTTCCGACGACGGGTTCATCGTGAATACCACGTGCAAGTTGCGCATTACTTGACCCGTGAACCTGTATCGAACAATTTAAGGATCATGTTTAAATACAAAACCACAAGTAACGACAGGCCAAAATAAGCTAATATAAAATAAGATGATTTTGTGGTTTAACAGCATGGGTCTGTTAACACACGTTTTTTAGCAAAAACAAAAAATACTTTTTGCGTCTTACTACAAAAAAATAAACATATAGACACGTTGAACACAATAACACGCTAAATATGAAAATTGAACGGTGTTTAGTTAAAACAGTTAATGAAATTGTGTCCGTAAAGTACAAGTGCCTAAACTTGACATTAGATACAAAATAATATTGTTACCTAAATTTCTATTTTTTCAGAGTATAAAGCCAGAGTGGGAATTAATACTGTATCAACATACTTATAAATCTAAATTATTTATCATTATATTAATTTATTTGTTCTCTTGAAATATTTTTTTAAAGTCTTTGTTTATGTCTTGATAAATTGTTATCATTTTAATTTTGATTCTCGATTGTTTTTTTAACGGTGCATGCTGTGGCCGATTTATAAGTAGTTTCTACATTTAAATTTTACAATAAGATCTCTTGTGCTTATGTCATGTATAGATGTGAAACTGTAATCGACCCTTAATAATAAATAAATAATAAATAGTAAATTTATTGGCATTAACAAATATCTTTTGTAACAGCTCCTAACACACATATTCAGCAAATAAATAAATAACATTTCATATTTTACTCCGGATCAAATGTGCCAAATGCTATGAAAATTCATTTTTAAAAAAAGCTGCATAAATTTTTATTTCAATTTCGAATTAAAACCAATTATACGTCTAAAATTTTGTTAGTAATAATGTTCTTATAAACTAAACGAGCTACATTTATAATAGTATTAGTAATTTTAGTATACTAACCATTTATATAATTCATCATTCGAGTCCAACATCAGACCTTCTCTTTGAGCACCTTCTTTACACTGAGTCATAAGAGCTGCAAATTCATCACCTTCAAATAGCCCGGGCACCTATAAGTCGAATGAAAAAAAGAAAGTAGAGTAAGGCTATTACTAAACTATAATTAGTTTAAAGTCATAAGTAAGCGTAGTTTTATTTGTTTACCAAGCAAGATTGAGCTCTAAATAACGAACTTATTAGTGAAACGTTGCTACATTCCGTTCGAGGAGTATACGTCAAAGCGTTAGTTAGTTATAACTGGGTTTTCTTAATACAACACCTTTTTTTAAAATTGACTACATAAAAAAGCACTAAATAAAAACTCGTTTTATCTAAAACATTGTTTTAAGCAATTTGGAAGTGATATCATTAAGGTTTAATTTCTATAAAAACATTAAAAAAAATCGGATTTATTTTTTATAAGTAAAACTTTTTGTGCAAATATTTTTTTTCTGATATTCCGCAGCAATTGACGTGCTGTTCAAACATGAGAGTAATGCTATGAATGTAATGCGGTAGAGTAAGCGAGGTGAAAATTCAGCAGTTGGGGAGTTTTCTCTCTCTTTTTTCTCACTCAAGAACTCTTCCTTTCAAAAAATTGTAGACAAACTAAAAACATAGGTAACGATTTTGTGTACAAATAAAAAGTACCTCTCCGTTGGCCAGTAAAGTGTTCATTCGCTCGAGGAAGCCACTGTCGAGCACATTAGACTCGTCGAGTATGAAGGCAACTTTTTCATCTCTACAACCAGCTCGACGAAGCACCGATCGCAAGTCTTCATCGAAATCAGCACCCGTGTATTTATTGTGAACCTGTGAAATGTTGAGTATATGGTAACACTGTTTCTTACTGTGGATAGCTTATTGACATTGGCAATATAAAAATATTAAACTCTACCTTTATCTGGAAAATGCTAAGTCCGTTCATCCAAGCGACAAATCGGCTGAGGGTGGTTTTGCCGGCGCCTGACACTCCGATGAGTAGAAGATGTCCTTGCGGCTGTCGGAAGATACGGTCGATACGTAGGACGTGGTCCAGCACCTCGTCGAACAATACCAAAGGCACGTCGAGCTCTTCCTCGTAGAATACCTTTAAACAATGGCGAATTTCAGTTGAAACAGTATTTGTGTCTGAGGGACTATGACCAAAGTGAAAATCATCCTTTTGATTATTCCTTGTTTCAACCATAGTAAACAAAGAAAATCAACTAGCACAGAGGTTCCCAAATTTATTTCACGTAACGCCCACTTTGAAAATAAGTTATTTTGTAGCACCACCTTCCCGGTTATTTCTAGTCAAAAACCTCAATTATAACATTTTTGTCTGGCCTGGAGTTTAAAAAAAAACCTTTTATTCAGGTTTCATTACCGCCCCTCTCTAGGCTTCCAGCGCCCACTTTGGGAAAGACTGAACTAGCATCTTATTATTACCGTTCTTAATGTTTTATTTAAAGCGTATATTGTTTCCACGAAACTGAAAAAAACGACCCCTGTCAATAAATTATCAGATATACCTTAGTAATATCAAAACATATCAATTCTATATACCTTTGAATTATCAAAATAAAAAAATTCAGAAAGATGGTTAACTTTCGTTTAGAAAAGACGAAAGTCTTGAATAATCAAAAACGTACTCTTATGACTTACCTTTAGCCTTGCCTTTACATATTCGCGCAGCTGATCTCTCTGTACTGGTACATAGTCTTTGCTAAGCCAGTTGCTGTATAAAATAGGACGTTCCAAAGCTTGTTCCCTGTTGATACCTGAGAAAGTCAATTAAATACTGTTAGATATTTTCTCTTCTTAAATTCAGCTCTAAACTCTATGGTTATCTCACAAATATGTGGTGTTACGATATAATTGGCTCCTTTTCTGCTACTAAAACTATAGAGAATCTTAGAAAACTGGACTGTTCGACAAATGCAGCTGTTGGATTATGTAGTAGTCCTATATAACCTGTCATCACAATATCATTTACGGTTTTGGGGTTTATTTCTTACAAACTATATAGTAGCTTATAGTAGTCAAAACTTGTCTAGAGTATGTCTTGGAAGAAATTATTTGATTTTATTTGATAATTATTTGATTGAAGACAGTTGACATCAAGATCGCCTTTAGTACAAATTTATGCAGGGTAAAAAATAGAAAAAAACAAATAGGGAAAAAAGGCATACCTGGGAAGAATCTCATAGCGACGGTATCGATATTCTCGTCAGTCCATTGCCGTTCGGAGTCTTCAACCAAACGATCTTGGAATAGACGCAACGCTTCGTGAGCCCACAGCCTCACTAAACCTTCGACGGTCAAATTGTCCAACGGTCTAAAAACAAGCAATTTGAAGGAATAAAATATTGCCTAGTATGATAAAGAAAGAGATAGAGAGAGAGGGAGGAGAAGATAGATATATAGAGAGAGAGAGAGAGAGAGAGAGAGAGAAATAACAAAAAAGTATTACCTGATGGCCTCGCAGATGCCCCGCACCCAGCGCGTCATCTCTCTGGGCGAGTAGACGTAGTGCGGCTGCATGTCCTGCGTGAACCGCTCCTGCGAGGCCAGGTACAGCTTCACCATGGCGGCCGTCAGCGGCTCCGCGTACCCACGCAGCGCCGGCTGCATGCGCAGCATCGCTCGCGTGAATGTGCCGTAGATCTGCACAAACGTACCAACCTCACCATAGACTATCCAATCGGTAACATTAAAACCATGGTACATGTACCGTAAGCAAAAGATCTCGCATCGAATAATACTTTCATTGTGATGTATGTACGGGACCCACATATTTATTTGGCTTACATGAACAAACCTACAATCTTATGCCAAATTCCTCGCTGAGTGGGCAAAGAGTGTTAAGTGCTAATTGTCACAATTTACACAGACTAGGCTAGGTTTTTCCGAATTTTTTTTTATATAAACACGTAGGTTTTGAATGCTTTTGGCATTACGCTCAGTTAATACTGGAGAGCTTTGTTTGTAAAATTTCAACCCAGTTAGCCAGTCATATCAGTCTTTCTGGGTACTTACAACCATTCGTATTTGAGCCGTATATCCATTACATGAGACGTATAACTAATTTTAGACAGTGACCAAAATTATACATAACTATTAGATACCAAAAAATTTTTTTGATTTTAAGTGTCAAGTATTTTAAGTATAAAATATTTTAAATATTTCAAGTATACAATTATTTCAAGTATCAAGTATTTTTAGTATCATAACTATTCATTGAATTTTTCTTGTCCATTTAAATCATCTTTATGGTCCACCGTACACCTACAAGAGAGTGTGTGTACCTGTTCGAGCGAGGTTTCCCCAGGGTAGTCGACGTATATGACGGGCACGTGCCGCAGCAGGCGGTGGGACAGCGGCTTGCGGCCGGGGTCGGTGGGGGGGTTGCACGCGCCCACGAACTGGATGCGCTCCAAGTGCACCCACGAGTGATCTGACACCATATGCCACTTTTAACGTCTCTTAGACTAAGAACTCGCGCCGCGGTTTTTACCCGTAGATTCCGTAAAATGTAGATTTAATCAACCGCCAAGTTTGCGGACGATAATTTCAACCACGGCGGCTGCGGGACCGCAAAATTACCCGTCTCGTGAGTTTTGAAATAAAACCGCAGAACCGCGACCGCCGCGGGTACGGTTAAAAATCGCTCCGTGAGTTCTGTCTCTTACTCTTACCAACCCTCATTTATTGACACCAATTAAATGATTCATTTTTTTTTATTTATTGACATTGTAAAATGAAACACTATACCACACGTACGCCTTATCAATCGAACGTGATACGTATTTCGAATGATTTACCAAATGCGAACTTAAAACATCTCTTAAGTTTTGATTAATGTTAAAAACAGATTTATTAAACATACATTGAGTTTTTTGTGATCAATTTTGAAATAAATGAAAGAGCCTGACACAAAAAAGGTGCAAAGCGCAAAAAACACAATTCAATATTATGGATAATTTTCCACGTGTTGGTCCGGGCTCCTTTGCAGAATAGACCATCTGCCTTCCTGCCAGGCAGCTCGTAAAAGGCGAACATAGGCTTTACATACATACCGTCACTAATAGCGTGACATATGTCTAGGTGGTGAGTTTCGCAGCTACTCACCCGGATTGGTACCACCACTTCACTAATTCCTGCCGCCATAATGTCATAACGTGTTCCGGTTTTGAGGGTAAGGTAGCCGGTAAACTTACTTTTGCTCGAGGCCTAACATAACGGCCTCAGGTTGACAACGCAACATTACCACCCTTGGTGTCTTTAAGCGGTATGAATTTCTTACCAACAGGAAATCTGTCTGCTTGTTTGCCTTCCATTATCATAAAAAATAAATAGGACAAACAATAATTTATTTGCGGTGTGTCAAAAAGTAATAGTAATACATTTAATGATACGAGTACAATATGGTGTCCAATATCTTCTTAACTTGTAAGAAAGAGTTCATACATTGAAACTACAGTAAATAAATAAATAAATTTGAATTTCTTACCACTTGCTCTATAAAATCCTTTGTGTTCTAGAAGTTGTCGCAAGAAGGAGATGACCCGTTGTGTGCCGTATTGATCCATGTCGGGCAAGTTGATTTCGTCACAGAAAAGCACCAACCATTTACCAAGCTGCGAAAAATGTATTATTGGTATGTTGATACTGGTTCATTTTGTATATAGAATATGGAGTAATGCTAAAAAAGGTTTTTATGTTATTAATAAAATAACATACATGAAAAGGGACATATAAAGACTTGGCATGAAGATAGGTCATGCCAAGTCCCTCACGGGGAAGACAGAGGAAAACAGAATAACATTAAAGAACTAACCTGTACAGGAGCAAGCACAACTCCGTTTGGAGTCTTTTTGTATTCGCAGTAATGGTCGAAAGTCTTGAGCAGCAGTTCTGGAGTGGTGGCTGACGAGAAGTTGAGACCGACCACCTCCATGTCGGGTAAAGCTCTCAGCGCCGAAAACAGAGTCATGGTTTTGCCGGATCCAGGAGGACCACATAGCACTACAAAAATACGATTCTATTAGCATTTACCACTATATCACAACCCAAACCACAGTTTATAAGAATTATACTAATATTATACATGCGAAAGTTTGTATGTTTGTTTTTTACTACTTCACGCAAAAATTGCTGAACCGATTTTTATGAAATTTAGCACACATATAGAGGTCAACTTGGATTAACACATATGATAGTTTTTATCCCGAAAAAATATTCCTGTGGGAACAATAACCACGCGGGCAACAGCTAGTAATAATATTTAAAGCATAATTATCTTAACCGGTGTCTAAAAAGGACCCGTAATTTCTTAGGCTTAGGATATGCATCTACTTGTTTGCCTTTTAATCTTTATAAAAAAACGCACGTTCAAATAGGCCGTAGTGAGTTAGTGATATTAATCAGGGCGATTAGCCGCATTTGAGAGACTAACTGACAACAACAACAACTCTTGCTGGACAAGGCTTATCTTTCACAAGTGTCCGGAACTAAAAAAAGAAATTGGTAATATACACAAAGCTACATGTAGATTTAAAAATGCTAAGTAATAGGTTTCTATTCGGGAATCTTCCATAATGGAGCTTTTTTTAGCATATCAGTTATTAAATAAAAGGTTTGCATTGATAATTAACATTTACGTTTTTATGTGCAAAAAACATTTTTATTGCAACAATAATTGAGAAAAATTGGTGCTCTATTGAAAAATTATGTTATTGCGTGGTCGTTCGTGCGCCAAAACGTCAAAATGTCTAATATTTTAGTTAATCGCTTCTGATGTATATATTTTTTCTAGTTTAATGTAAGAGAAAGGACACAATGCCAATTACAGTATTCAGTATCTTACCCAAGGGTTTATGTTCGGCAAGCCAGGTGTAGAGCAGCGCCTCGTGTCTCACGGTGTCGAGGGTGGGCACCACCACGTCGGGCGCGGCCACCTTGTGCGTCTCCACCTCTATCTGAGGTACTTTCGCAGACCATGCCACCCATTCACCGGTTATTGACACCTGAAATTATCGATTTATTATGGCAAAAGCTAATAAAATCGACCTGGTAAGTAATTCTGATGCTATTGCATAGACAGGGTAAGCGATATCTCGCACAAGTACGATTCGAAATTTAAAATCTTCCCATTTATTTTTAGGAAAAAAAAAATTCAAAACGAACATGACTCTACCACCTTATGATCTACGTCATATACACTGATATCGTCAACTTGCTTATCTTTCTTCCTTAAACTTATCTCAAGGTGTTTATTATGTATATGTTATGGAAATACAAATTTTTCACCAAATAAACATTATAATATGGCTTCATTCTTACCTCGAAATCAATGATATGTTGATTTGGACCACAATTAGGCAGCTGCATGGTGCTGGCTGACCGGATGAAATCTCCCAATTCATTGCGATCCTGTATATATGTAAAATATACAATTTCTGTACACATTGATTGATATATATCAAAACAGTTAGTTAAGGCTTCGCACTTCGTTTTAGCGCTTTTGATTCAACGAGTCATAATGCGTTACGTTGAGCGTAAAATATTAACTATCAAATATGTACAAAATGCTACACGTCATTTTAGTGATTGTCTAAACCGAAATTGCTCCATTACTTAATCCTACTAACATTACAAATGCGAAAGTTGTTCTGTTAAACTGATTTTTATGAAATTTGCCACACTGATTGAGGTTAACTTAATTAACACATAGGATAGTTTTCGTACCGAAAAATGTTTCTGTGGGACCATAAAAAACGCGAACAACGCCGGGGGTAACAGCTACATAGCTTATATTGATATGTTAGTGTGAATGCTAATAACGACATCTTACCTGTATGTATGTGTCAAGTTTTTCGGTCGGTCAACTGGTCGTATTTTGATACCCACAATGGTCTTTTTTTTATTTAAAAATGCTACTATATTGTATGGAACAAGATATCTGCTCTATCTCGCGTT
Source organism: Calephelis nemesis (assembly GCA_002245505.1). Lineage (NCBI taxonomy): Eukaryota > Metazoa > Arthropoda > Insecta > Lepidoptera > Riodinidae > Calephelis > Calephelis nemesis. The sequence continues at coordinate 25,003 of NJDD01001905.1, forward strand.
TTTCTAAACTAGTTAAACAACAAATCCGAAGAAATTTGTTAAAATGTAACAGGCAACTAGATGTCCAACTACAGAAGTATTTTATGTGCATTGCGTGCATACTGTCAATATAAACGTATGCGTAAATGGCATGGTAGCGTACGTCACTTCAGCTAACACAAACTATACCCACTATCAAATAAATTAGACTCTGTTGGTCGAAAATAAGGCAGTAAATAGCTTTCCGTACATGCGAGATGAGATATTCTGTATAGTCTTACAATTTTAAAATCCATTTTGTACTTCTCTAAAGTCTAAACATTTCATAAGTAATCTACTGCCGAAATAAACACATTACAGTAGTAAATTTTGATATAAGCCGACCAAATACATACCTTTAATTTGGCATCACCAGCAAATGACCACAACAGTGAATATACTAGCCACTTCGGAACATACGCTTCTAGTTGCTCATTGGTTATTGGGAAGTCGGGGTGTTGACGGTTGTACGCCAAAATGTTTCTAAAAAGCAAGTTTATAAAATATAACCATATTCTATAACTTTTTGTATTAAAAAAAGAAGTTATGCATTTGAACCCAAAAAAAATTTCTGCAGTTTTTGTTTTTTGAACTTTTTAAATTAAATATATATTCTTTTAAATTTTATATATATGCTACTACTTTTCATTGGACAAAAATATTATTTTGCACGCGATTTTGAAGTGAAACTTCTTTATCGGAGTTGGAAAAAAATCTAGTCTAACATTTTTTCGTTACGCGTCCCATTTTTCCGTTACGCGCCATCTTTGTTCTTATCCCTACCACGCGTGATTCGAAGTATACTTTCTACAGCGGAGTAGGGATTGGCAATAAACTTTATTTAACCAATCTCTGTAAAGTTGCATATAGTAAATTATTTTTTGAAAAATACCATCATAAAGAAGTTTCACTTCTTCACTACTTACGAGCTACGCTAGTACACGCACACAATTTTTTAGGAGTTCAACTATATAAACGTCTTTTTGTGCCAATTTTGCCAAACATACTTCTAGGTTCTATTGACTAATGTTTATTTTATTTTACATAAACAATAACCCCACAATTAAGATATATTTTATTTGATTTTGTTATTTTGTAGCTAGCACTCATATAAAACAATCAACATTCTTTATTTCTCTTTTCTTTATCGTACCTGACTCCGCGATTAAGCATCGAATGTAGCGACGAAAGCGCTCGATGTCTTGTGAAGTCCATGATGTGTTCCAGCGGGATAGCGCGCTCCAAACATTTGACGACGAGACCGTCACCGTAGAACAGAGGCTGCAGAATGGCCGCGACATCACGTTGAGTCTGCATAAATAAACGTTAATAATTTAAAATATATTATAGATATTTTCCACATAGTTATCAGATCGAGATAGTTTTTTATTGGCTGTTGGCAGAAATCCACGAAAAAGTATACTGAGGGCTAATCAGAGCACCTACGATTAGCTATAGGTAAATAGTCCCTTAATATGATAAGTGGCAAAGTATTTTTTTATGATACTGGAAGGCAAACAAGCAGACGGATTTCCTGATGGTAAGAAATTCACGCCGCCTATAAACACCAAAGGTAGTAATAGTGTGTTGCCAACCAGAGGCCGGGATGTTAGGCTTCTAACAAAAGTATCCGCCAATCCTGCACTTATCTAAACCTGGGCACTGTTGTTTTTATTAGAAAATTAAAAAAAAAACATTCTTCATTGCCAAACCTGAGGATCGATATAGAGATTTCATGTAATCAATACGTAGGTCTCCAATCGAACCACAAAACCACAGAGGCGATTAAAACAATGCAATGTACGACAGGAAAAGGTGACTATAATACTGTACTACATTCAGTATTTACATCAGCAAGAGTTTTTCCATGCAAAAAATGGGGACCCCAGTGACTGGTTTTCTAAATTTTATTTTCCACATCATTTAGTTTTTTGCCAGTATTACTAATTGCCAATTTAAATCATTTATCTTTTTTTATTAAAAACGTCAGCATAACAAAAACAAGCACACGACTTTCCTGATGGTAAGAGTTAACCGAGGCTTAGACACAATAGATGTTACAGGTGTGTCGTTGTACTACTATTAGGGCTACTTTGCAAGTTTACCCCGTGTTGGTCCGGGCTCTTTTGCAGAATAGACCATCTGCCTTTCTTGCCAGGCAGCTCGTAAAAGGCGAGCATAGGCTTATCATCACTAACACCGTGACATCTGACTAGGTGGTAGAGTTTCGCAGCGACTCGCCCGGATTGGCACCACCGCCTAACCTATTCCCGCCGCCATAACGTCATGGCGTGTTCCGGTTCGGAGGGTAAGGTAGCCGGTAAACTTACTTTTGCTCGAGGCATCCTGACCTCAGGTTGGCAACGCACCATTACCATCTTTGGTGTCTCTAGGCGGTATGAATTTCTTACCATCAGGAAATTCGTCTGCTTGTTTGCCTTCCTATAACATAAAAAAGTCTACTGGCTATCCTAGCTTCCGGGCCAGATATTATGGCGGCAGGAATAGGTAAAGCGGTGGATTCCAACGCGGGAAAGTTGCTGCACAGCACTCTACCAACAGTTGTCTGGTGGTTGGTGATGACCTATATCGTACTAAGTGCTCGCCTCTTACGAGCTGCATCACAGACATTAACATTTAGAAAAAGGTTTATAACAATTTTGTTGCTAAAATATTGTTATTAATAATTGAAAAATAACAGTGGTTGCATGGTTATTGACCTGTGGTATATTATCCCTCAGCTTAGACAGATAATTTAAATTAGCCGTGAGGGATTTAAGTAAGTAAAGACACAAAGTAGGTGTTAGTGTTATAGTAAATGGAGATTAATAAAAAAAGTATACCTGCAAAGCTGGTGACAAAATATTTTCTGTAGCATTTTGGTCCCCGCCGGCCGTTGGCGCGGCCATTACAATGCTGAAAGAATCTTCTTCACCATCCTCTAATGGGATGTTTCGCAAGCTGCATTATTAAACATATTTTTTAATTAATAACTTTGACACGAAAATCTCAAGTAAAAATTATTAAGTAGTTATCTTATACAAAAATGTTGATTGATTGATTATATATAAAATTATTAAATTAATAAAATATTATTTATAAAATTATTATATTGAGCATATTGAGTAGGTCTGAGAATCGGCTAACATCTATTTTTTATAACTCTAAGTTATGAGGGTTAATCATAGCAAAAAAACAATAGCAGAACAACGTCTGCCGGGTCAGCTACTAATCTAATCTAATGGTGCAAGGACTTTTCAAAATCTTTGTGATAAGACCTCAAACCTGATATACCGATTGCGATATTTACCAAAAAAAAAGTACACCAAATTTCTTTATTTTTAATATTATGCTTTTCAATCGTATAAATAGTTAGTAAAGAAAAATGTTTCTGCTTACCACAAAAAAGATTAGACGCTTGTTGAACTAATTGCTGTCTAAAATTGACATCTAGCCCATAATATGCACTGCATGGGATGACATATGTTATTGGTTGAGAATACAATTTAATACAATGTTTAGTAAAACATGTGTTTAACGAGGTTTTAATTTTTTTGTGATAAGGGAACGTATCCATACTACGTGACCTATTTTTTAAGATTTTTCGACCCCTCCCTCCCGTCGGTAACCACTCGTAGTATTTGCAAACACCCCTCCCCCCCTTCAAGTTTTTACGTAGTAATTATTGTATAGCCTAGACTCTCGTGGAGTTGCTCGACAACTTCACTAAACTACAAACTGCCCGTATCTGTTTTCAATCAGCTGACGTATCAATATACTTACGTCAGCGCCACTAGCTGTGAGTTTGAGAAACACGCAAAACTGCGCGCCATATTCGAGTATAGTTCAAAATTTCTATTAGCGAAATCGACCACGTAACAAAAATCAGTCACCCCTCCTCCCTCTCGTGACTGGTATTAGTATGTAAAATGATGACTTACCGAAGCAGATAATTTTCAAAGATCATTTCCGTTGTAAGCACGTCTTGCGAGAACCAGACCATACCACACCGAGAAACTGTGGCCAGTGTCGCATATTTCAGATCTTGTACCTGTAGAATTTTACCATCACTTAAGTTTTACAACTTTAAGACTTACAACGACAAATATTACAGTTAAGATTTAAAGAAACGATTCAAATACTTACTTAAAGATCGAGGTAGTTACCACGTTGCGATCTGATAATTCTTTATTCAAAAGATATCAAATGATTCCGCAAAGGTCCCACGTAAATTTATCAACATCCTACTAGCAGTTTTTGACTTGAAAATGATGAGGTCGTCAACATAAGTGAAAAATGTATGCACTATTAACTAAACCTCAAAAAGCACTAGTCGGATAGTAATGAAATTAATATGGGACCAACTCGAAACCTTGAACTATTTTTCCAAAAAAGAATCATCAACATCGGTTGGCTATTGATCGCCTAATAAGGAATATACAAAAAACGGTTACTAAAGCTTGTTAAAAAAATTATAACATTAAGTTTGACTAAAGTTGAATATTAGATAGACCAACGAAAATATTCATTATGAACATTGCAAAAAAAGCGCTACTTATGATACTTTCAGTCAAGTTTTATTCAGCAAGCTCCTTAATAAGGTATACCCATTAACTTATTCAGGCGTACATACCTCAAACATAACTCGCACGTTGGGAGGCAACGACAGACGCTCGCCGTTGGGCAGTGTGAGTAGTTTATTGTCATCGAGGACAGAGTTAAGGTTTTCCACCCACTCAGGGTCTACATCTCCATCAAATATGATCCATTGCCGCTTGTTGATTTCTCCACGAACGTTGTCGATTATTTTTCTGTAATAAAGCGCAAATAGTTAACACCAACAATATACATAAAAAAAAAGTTTGACAACGACAACATTTAACTTCTTTTTTTACTGATATTTTTTATTTGTATAAAGCATAAGACAAGTGAGTTTTTACTACTCCTTGAATCGTTTGAGTAATGAGTAATGACTAAAAGCTAATATTTCGTTTTTGTGTAATCGCAATATATTAATATAGATATAATTTTATTTTGATTTTCAAAATGTCCCAAAAACGCAACTTACAGAACGTTTATTAAAGAATTTTCTTCGGAATCCCAAATGTATATTAGATATCTACATAATTAATCACTTCGCTTAAATTTAGATTAGGTCAGCTAATTTAAAAATAAAAGTATAAAATGTAAATCCGAAGTGCATAGTTTAAATAGTACTATACTGTACGTACTGTGTATACGCAGATTAAATCATGTTTAAAATTTGATCAATTTACAATCTGATCAATTAATTTAGCAAAAGCTGAATTCTTTACAAATTTAATTTCATACTAATATTTATTTATTATTTTTTTACTGATCTAATTTTGTTGATAAAAAAACAGAAATCCATTTACTATTATTTTTTTTTGTTTACCTTATCACTTAAAGTTTGGAAGAATAATATTTTACCTGAGTATATGAGTAAAGAGACCATCAGTCCATTCACGAGTGTTGGGGTCGAGAACTCCGTACAATGTTTCTTTTGACATCGCCTTAGGATCAATCACATGAGCCACTCCTTCCACACCTTCGAACCTGTTTTAAATGAAAAATGTTATTTTCAAAAACGAAGGTTAACTATTAACTATAACTAAGGCTATCTATTGAAATGAATCTAAAACAGAAATTAAAAGTTCGTATCTCGTTCCTTATGAGGTTATTAACTGGTTCATTAAGAATGAACAAAGGAAATTATATTTATTTTCTGAGTATAATAATAGTAGAGGAGAGAGGAAAGAGATATAACTGTAACAATGCAGGAACCTATGTCGAATGTTGCGAAAAATCGGGTATTGTAAAATTATCACATAAAAAAAGTACAAGGACTATTATTGTTTTTTAAACTATTGTTATTATTCCGTTAATGTTTCAGATTTAGAACACTATATTCACGTCTCTTACAAGTTGTGTGCCCATAAACGTTAAAAATAAATTTCTTTGTAAAATGTGGGATGTTTAAAGTACTAAATCATGTCACTTTAAGTGTCGACTATATGAAATTCAAATCGTTAACATTACATTTGGAAAACAAACATCAATTATAGCCCTGATTTATTATTATTTTAATCCGAACAACAGCTGAATTTGATGTAAAATACTAGACAATTGTCATACAGTGATATCTCTTCCTTAAGAAAATTAAATGAGTAATTGATCTAGTCTGCATGTTACATTGTTACATGTTTGTTATATCATCTAGATTCTAGACCTTTAATCAAGGTGTAAGCTGTTTTTGTTTATACTGCTAATTTATGTTTGGCTAATATGTATGGCTAGTATGTGCCCTTGTATAAAGGCAAGGGTTCACGCATGGACTGTACAAGTTACGGGGCCATTAGTTTGATCAGTTTAGCATCAAAAGTGTATGGAAAAATAGTTGAAAGGAGAATGCAAGGGATGTCCGATGGAACATTGTGGGAGGCTCAAGGCGGTTTCA
>NJDD01001905.1:34596-58105 GCA_002245505.1 Calephelis nemesis
TATGTCCTATAGATACACAATTCTGAGTACCCATCAAATGAGTTCATCACAGATGAAATTCACATTTTAGAATGGCCATAACTTTCGTTTCTTGCATCGTATTTTTTTATTATTTTTTTTATTTTTTTAGCACTTGCCCTGTGCGTGGGATAAATTTCTATAAATTTTAAAGATTTCTTTAAAATTAAAATTTAAGATTTCTTTCTTTAAAATTTATAGAAATTTATCCCACGCAGAGGGCAAGTGCTAAAAAAATAAAAAAATAAAAATACGATGCAAGAAACGAAAGTTATGGACATTCTAAAATGTGAATTTCATCTGTGATGAACTCATTTGATGGGTACTTTGGTACTCTCTTTTCTGGACAGCCTTATAATGTCAAAATGGCAGCCATATTTAGTAGCCAACGGCAGGCTTTTTTCGTAGGTATTTCATGTCCATATACTTAGAGGTCAATGGAGAATAGATTAAGACTGTATAAATGTCATGTACAAACGAATCTGACGGGACTAAAAGTTTTTGTCTCTTTTTATTACTATCGTTGAAAGATGATAGTGATAATTTAAAATCAGTTTAGTGGGTGCGCAACAAAATTAATACCTATAACTGAACCAATTTTAAAACCTTTTGATAATGTATTCTTCCCATTTTTTATTTATGGGAAGAATATCAAAGTAATCCAAAATAATATAAATAACGTTTTGGGAGAAAAATCTTTTACATATGCCTTCTGGTATATTACAGTATAAATACGACGTCATATAATAAGACAGAAATAATAAGAAAATACAATTCTGGTTCTTGTCTAGTTGATGAACCTTAGTAATGAAAGCAATAGGTCAATTTCTTTATTCATTTACCTTTTTTTTCAATTACGTGTTGTCATATTAGAAGATAGGATTTAGCAAAGATTGAAAGGAATCAAAGTATTGTACAGTGGAAGTGTAAAGTTGCTGGAGGTGAAACACGGTGACAAGGCTACAAGCACACACACACGCCATGTCACTGACCTTCTCGATCCACGTGCTGTGCTGCGCGCGCGAGGCCGCACTGCGCCGCTACGAGCCGTTAGCGGTTAGCATGGAAACGCATACGCATTCACTCACCCACTACTCTCATAACCGTTACCGTATTATATGTGCATGCTAGGACTGACTTCTATACAACCACTGCCAATAGACTGATTGCATGTTCTTTTTAGGCATTGTTTTAAAATATTAATAAAAAAGCCAATTTGCATTTTTAATTACAAATTCGAGGTACTTAGGCTAAACACTATATTTTTGTACTGCTCAATGTAACATTAACTTAACATAAACACTTTGTTGTGCCTAAATAATATTATGCCAAAAAAAAAAACAAATGAAATCAGCTTTATTGTTTTAAATAAATGCCAAATAAACACATTTCTTAGATGAAAATTTGAATAAAAATCTATTTGTTCTCATAACATAACAATATCTAAATTAAGTTTCCAATTTACTGTTTTAATATTGTATAATAGACAGTCCTTAAAAATTAATAAAATACTAAAGCAAATACATTAGTAGTTAATTTGTGATCATTCTCAATTGAAACTAATATATTAATGTTATTAATACATCATCCGACCAACACCACATCGTTCCGATGATCGTGAAAAATCAAATTACTGTGTTAATGATTAAATGGATAACAAATAGTGCTTAAAATCATTAAAATTCACTGAAAATTAACAACACGACACTTATTTGAACGTCATTGTTACAAATGATTATGTTGCTACCTCTTGTCGTTAAAATTCGTTGTTATTAAAATGTATTTATACCTTTTCCATCCAAGTCGTACCCTGTTCATCACCTTCCCCGCAAACTAAGAATTCTTCAGCGCACACTGCTCTGATTTCGTTTTTGAGGCCTTTGGAAAAATAAATAATTAATTATTATCATTGGTTATCTAAAACTTTTAACTATATTGATATTGTATCATGTCATTCGAGTTCCGGTATACAAATCCATTATTACAGTATGAGACACCAAGGGTGGAAATTGAGCGTTGTCAACCTGAGGCCGGGGTGATAGACCTCGATCAAGTAAGTTAACCGGCTTGCTTGTCCTTCGACACAGAACACGTCAACAGCAAGCGCTGATGTTATGGCAGTAGGAACAAGTAAGGCGGTGGTACCAATCCGGGTGAGTCACTGCGAAACTTTTCCACCTAGTCAGATGTCACAGTGTTAGTGACGGTATGCCTGTGCTCGCCTTTTACAAGCTAAGAATGGCAAGAATAAAGATGCTATATTCTGCAAAGGAGTCTGGATCAACACGGAGACATGCGTGAGTTTTTAAGTAAATCGGGTGTACTCCTTCAACTCAATATGATGATCCTTTGTTACACATCTTACGGCTCAAATTTGCTAGATTTGTACACCGCCTTATGACATATGACATAAAGTTGCTTTTATAAGTTGACATTTAACAACATGGAATGGTTATTAGCATTTATGGTAGGGCCCCAGTTTAATAAAGCATTGTGTTCAACGTGACCAAGGCCACATTAAACATACAAGCAACTTCTGATACGCCACTGACAGGACAGCGGAGTTCACATACGAGCACGACCTGTTGTCTCACCAATAAAAGATGCTGCATTCACAATTTACACGGATGGAATACAAAGATTATTGTACGAATGTGTGTGTCGGTGTAATTTGTATATAAACTTCCGATTTCATTCAATAAACGAGATTAGAACCTTGGTTCTTGTCTTATTTACCATCCTCTCAAAGTGGCGAAGACACCTTCAAGTCCTTAATTGGTCAAATGAGCCTGTTTGATCAGCTTAGAGAATATCACCACCTCCTTACCACCTATCCTACCGTAGGTTTCCGTCTGCTACCGTAGGTTTATTGGTGCAGATATCCCGCACGTATCTATATAAGTATATATTAAACCTTATGTTAGGGCTGGTAGGCATCTAGGGCCTTACGGACGTAGGGTGCTAGGTCTTTAGGGTCGCCTGACATATGGTATTCTGTTCCGTGTCACTAACCCTCATGGCGGTCGGTTCACATTGAATATTTGGCTTCTAAACGCAACTTTTGTTTCTTACTATCAGGGAAATCAGATTTTGTGGCCTATAATATACAAAACGAAAAACAAAGATAATATTATAATTTACCAGTCATTTCAGCTCTCGTGTATCCCACATTGGGAAAGACGTCGTTCAGTAGGGAGAACAGAAGAGGAATATCTTCAGCAACCAGTTTAGGCACCATTGTCTCACATACGGATTGTATGAGAATGTCTTGTTCGGGAAGAGACTCTGCTATGGAGGCTTCATCGGGAACTTCAGTTCCTCGCTCTATTAGATTTTCCTACAAAAATATATAACGTATATTAAAACTAACATGTGGTTTCTTTCACTATATGACTTGTAGAAAAACAACACGCAATAAATAACTAAGAGCAGTAACACTGCAAAAACCGACTCCAACTATTTCATTCGGATAGCTATTCGAAAGATAGCAAATGGTTTCGAAAAAGTTCCACATACATTTTATCAAAATCCTAATAGTAGTAACACTTAACAATGCATAATTTATTTACTAATCTTGGACATCCTTATCATATATCAAAGTGAAAACTGTTTGCGTTGCTAAGTATAACTCAAAAACCACTATTCGGATTATGATAAAAATATGGGACCACCTCGAAATTCTTACTTATTTAAAAAAAAGAACTATCAAAATTGATTGGCTATTGACGGAGTAATCGCGTAATAAACATACAATTGAGAACCTCCTGCTTTTTTTCGAGTTCAAAAACTTTGCAATAGCTTATCCATCGGTTTATCCATAACATATCTTGTCTCTGATATATACGCAGCGTACTATATACTTTTCTATACCTATAATGACAAAAAGAAGTAAAGTAAAAAGTCATTACCTTTATTTTCATGATGCGATCACGTTTTACATTTCCGGCTGAAACGAGCACGGACTTGAGCGCACGCAGACCAAAATCGTAATGAGATTGGTTAGAAAGTTGTTCGTCACACAGTCTGTAATAGAAAAAAATATTCAAATGTAGTTACCCAGAAGTTTATTTATTATTAGAAAAAAACTTTAGTATACTGTGGTAGAATTTTCAATTTTTATTTATAAATGGTCTTTTGAAGCCTTGAAAAAATCAAACACTCGTTGAACACATGTTTTATTAAACACTGTTTAAAATTGGATTCTCAACCAATAATCTGCTGCCATCCTTGGTTATAATATTGGATGGATGTCAATTCTTGGCAGTGTTTAATTAAACAGACGTCTTCAGTTATTTTGTAATGAGGTTTCTGTTTTATTACAACATATGAAAGTAGTGATTCATTAAAAAAAAATAATTTGTACATCGACTGCATAGACAGTTTCTTGTTTAAAAATTTATGATTGTAGTAAAGTAAAAATATGTCCTTGATAAACAGGGTAACTTTCAAAGTAACGGCCAAATTTTTGTATTTTAAAGCTAAAATTATAATTTCAAGTATTATTGCCAATTGTTTGTTGTTATAAACATTCATTTATAAATAGTCAACAAAAAAAAACTTCTCCTGTTGTCACGCTACATTGTACCTCCTCCTACATTGTACCTGTATGAATCGTACATCATAACGTCTCCATCTTGCGCAAGCGGTTGCGGTACCCAGGAATCAGTAGAATGCTTTATTTACGTTATAACCATGCATTCTGTATTTTGCCTAAGATAAAAATATAATTTGTATATATTTTTTAATTTTAATTATTTCATAGATCTAAAAATGTTATCGACTCCGAATCGTCTTTCAAAATTTGGCTAGTTCTTTAAATATAACCCTGTATATTACATTGTTCGCAAATTCAAAAAGTGTAATGAGCTGGAAGACGCTTTAATTTGGCCAATTCGCAGGATCAGTTGGAAAGTAAAGAGTAAAATTTTCACCATCCCAAATGTCAAAAGAGTATAATACAGAATATATTATTACTGCCAACTTACTTAAAGAACGGTACAATTTTGCACGCCAATTTCTCAGCGGTTCTAAAACCTTGACTGAACAACATTACTTCGGCAATAAGCTGTCGATCTGGTGTGGTCATGGCCAAGCTTCGGAACAGCTTCTTCAAGTTATCGGGCAGGTTGGACCGGCCCGCGTAACCTGGGTTCATGGTGATGAATATGGCCATGTCTTGGCTGACGCGGACTTGCTTCCCCACTAGCTCCACGGTTATTGACTTTGCTGTAAAAAAAAAAGTAGTTGAGTACAACAGAAATCAAAGAGCTGTGTCGTTCTGAAGTTGTGCAAAGGCTAAACAAAAACGAATTACGTACTGTACATGCGCGTATCTATGTATTACGTACGTTTAAGGTTATGGTTGAGGCCGCAAAAATAATCCATAATATATAACGACTTTAAGAAATATCATACATTGTTATGTACATATACTAACGCGCACGTAGGCGCGTATAAGCGCACGCACACAAGTGTAATAATTCTAGCTTGGTTAGAAAATTACTCAACTTTTTTTATTTTAGCACTTGCACAGGGCAACACAGCAACTTAAAACAGGGGTTGGGTTAAGTTTCTATTAATTTAAAAAAAAAGAACACCCCATACAGGATTTAAACTTGTAACCTTTCGTCTCAAGCTAACGAATGCTCTAACCATTTGAGCTACTGAGGATTCAAGTCCCGTTGTGAAATTTTTGATTCCTTTCTAACCCGTTAACGCGGGTAGTTATGTCCTGTATGTATAAAACTCAATTATTTTAATTTCAGTAATTTAAAACAAAATCTATCATGAATTTTATCTTTGATACTATAATAAAATAAGGTTAACTAATTAAAAATGTACGCTATAATTAAAATACAACAATACTGAGTAAGTAACATATTAAATCTCCTTACAATTATTTGCATTATCTGCTTCTTGATGACTCTTTAATGCTTCTTGTATAGTTTGAACCTGCTGAGAAACTGCAGACAGCATTCTTTCTTCTAGACGATTAAACTCGTCGAAACAACCCCACGCTCCAACCTGAGATTACAATACTTAATTTTTAAACATAATAAAAAAGTAATACTACAAATCGACTTAGCAATGGATTATTAGTATATTTAGGCAAGAAAAAAAAACAAAAAAATAACAAGGAAATAAAAGAATTGTTTGAAACACTGAACTGAATAAATAATAAGTCTTAACGTTGCTAACCTGACAGAGACCGACAAAGATTCTTCCCATAGCTTGGAAGTCGAAAGTCTCGTCGCAGTTGAACACAAGCACGAAACGACCCAGTTGGTTACCTAAAGCCTTGACAGATTCAGTTTTTCCAGTACCAGCAGGACCTAAGAAAAAAGATAAATTAAATAAAATTAACTTCATGTAATAGTATTAGCTTCTAGTGTATTGACGTGACAACGTCTTATAATTTGATGTGGCTGACCAGGCGAGGTCGACAATATTTACATACGATTAGAATGTTTCATTATTGTCAGTGGAACCCGCGAGGGGGAGTAAATTTCATAGAAAATAAAGCGATGTTGCCAAATTCGGGAACGATTTTAAAAAGTTGTTGTTGTGAAAAAAATCACAGACTAATACATAAATTAAATAAAACATAAATAAAAAAAACCCTATAAGAATTTCACAAATTAGTCTAACCCCACTTTAGCCAAAATTGTATGCTTATATCATTGGTGTTAGCCGATGTTGCTAATACCAGAGATACGTTTACAATAATACGTTTAAATATTAAGAGACGTAGGCAAATTGAAAAGGACGATTTCCTGTACATCATACATACAAAAAAAATGATATCTGAAGGTCTACATAGGCATTAAATATTACTTATAAATCCATTAGGTAGTTATTTAAAACTATTACTATTATTACGATTACTATTATTAAACTATAGCTATTAGTTGCCGACCTCAGGTTGGCAACGCACCATTACCACCTTTGGTTTCTCTAGGTGGCGTGAGTTTCTTATCATCAGGGAATCCGTCTGCTTGTTTGCCTTCCTATATCTTAAAAAAATATAAGACTTACGCCACAAACAGTATGTTATGAATTATTGTGATTATGAATATTTTAACAATAAAATGTAGGTACCTACCATTTATCCTCGTTTTATTGTTTTTTTAACATTGATTTTCTGTTAAGATGTTAAATAAATTGTCATTTAATTAGCTTAATTAAACTAAGTTTTAAAAGATTTAAAATCTAAACAAATACAAAAATATGGAAACAGACAAAATTAATACTCTCTTTATTGGCAGTAATTTCTGAAACTCTGAATTAATTGAAAGTAATTTCTGAATTTCTTTCTGAAAATATTTGTGACAAAAATTAAAATGGCAACAATTAGGAATCTAGGGACTATGGTTCGAAGTTTAGTATTTATGGCACATTTATGAAATTTTTGTAAAATGGTGAATTGGTGTACCTCCGTAATATATATATTTTCTTGTGATTTTAGCTAATTAAAATGCTTTTCTATATTTTAAAGTATAGCTCTGATTCCTCCCTTACAGTATAAAAGTTTAACGATACTTTTAAGTGAAAACTGAGATAGTGAAATTGTTTTTGTGACTTTGTGACAATGTGGAAAGAAAACATTAAATAACTTATTTGTGTCATTTTCCAGTACATAAAACATTTAATTTAACATGTATGTGTTTAAAATTGTACTAAAAATAAAATGTTTTCCATTATGTTATTGTTTTTAATTTAATGATAAAACTTAAATTTAGATGATATGCAGTTTACTGTTTCTATGTTTATTAATTGATACATTACAGCATGTATATTTTAACATCCAAAACATTCCGATAAAAACAAAGAATGCTTGGGTTGGATAACCCACAAAATCTACTTATGTTTGTGGTTACCAATAGATGGCGCTGTAAGACATTTCGATTCCACAGTTTTTGTATGGATTCAAATTTCTTGTCGGAGTACTATAGTTGTTCTGTGGGCTGCACGCAACAAAAAACATGACTTATGCGGCGTTACCTCGCTCCGAGGGGTGCCATTTAGGGCTTGAAGTGCAAGCGAGAGCGCGAAACGAGCGACAAAGAGGCAGAATCGGCCTCCGTTCTTATGACGTTGTCACTTTCAACTGTCATCAGTAAACAGACTTTACAGACAACCGCTTATTTTCAATAAGATTTTAACAAGTTTTTCTTAGCTATTATTATGTAAACAATTTAAAAGAAACTTACCAAATGGTGATCCACCGAGTCTAGCTTCCAAAGCCTGAGTCATAGTAAGGTAACATCGATCGGTCAAAGGCGTCTGAACTAGACGATCTTGCACTCCCAAGTACTCGAAGCCGTATAAGAATTTAGCGTTAGCCATGTGGATAGTCAGTTGTTGTAGGACCTAACAGCAACAAAATTTGAATATGGGCAATAATAATGATTTAAGCGCAGTAAACTTTAAGAAGGCAACTCCATTTTCATAACAATTAAATTATGATAATTCCTTTTTCTAAAGGTAATAACTATGAGATAGACCCATAGTTTTATTTTTAATGTATAATAAATTTGATCAAGATCAGACTAGTGATTTATGAGTGACATATTACTATTCCAAATCATCAAAATTATCATCAAAAACCGTTCCTTATTGACCGAGCAACAATGTGACAAACACGAAAAAAAGCATACATACGAATTGAGAACCTCCCGTTTTGAAGTCGGTTAAAAAAGTCTCAACTGCATTAAACATGACGATATTATGGTATTTGATCATTTTAGAATCCTTAGGATAATACTTAATTTGATCTATATTTAAAAAAAAAAGTATCTTCACGCCCATATCGCCGAAGAGGTAGGCAGAGGCACAACCAGGGCACCCGCGACTAGCCGAAGACACTAAGTCCCATAATGTGATAGGTAAGCCTATCGCCAACCGGGCACATTTCCAATCCCGACCAACATTTTTATTAGAAAATTGGAAAAATCCAATTTTCTTTTTGTTGGCCGACCCGGGATTCGAATCCGAGACCTTAGGCAGTCAAGTCCAACACCCGGACCGCTCGACCACAGAGGCGATATCTATATTTAATTGAATTTTTTTTTTCATAAATCCACTAATAAATGTCTATAGTCGATATGTTTATTGTTAAATGTTAAAAGATAATATGAAAATACTTACATCATTATTTCTAGGATCGAAGTAGAATCTCATTTCGCAAAGCCATTCGAACGAGCGCGGACTGTTCACGTCTGAAGCGATGAGGCGACGCGTAACGGTACGTTTGTGTACGAACTCGTTAATCTAGAACAAAATGTACATAAACATAGTTTAATTAGGAAAGTTTCTGAAGACTTCATGTTGGTTCCATAAAGCATACAGGTCAATTGCTAAGTAATTATAATGAGTTAATTATCAACAAGATCACTGATGGTATAGTGCTCTTCAGCAACTTGTCCGGGTAGGGATCCGACGCTTTACCTATTCCTGCCACCATAACAACTCTGACATTATGGCGGCAGATAGATTTTAGAAAGAGAAACGATTCCGAGATGGTCTCACATATTTTTTTTGTATTGTGCACTGTGTGTTCTACATTTCTTTTATGCATTCTCTTTATTTCGGGTTTGCTGGAATAAATCTCTTGCAGAGATAAGCTCGCCTTTTGTATAATTTTACATATTTACTTGTTTTTTAACTTTTTTGTGTACAATAAAGAATTAAATTAAATAAAGAAAGAAATTTTATCAATATTCCATTAGCAGTTATGAGTTATACTTAACAATGCGTTAATTATCGTTGTTCATGCGATATAAAGCATTGTAAATCACACTCGAATCATGATGAATTTTATAAGGGACCACGTAATCACGACCTAACTTTTCAAAAAAGAATAATCAAAATCAATTATTACAAATGCCGATCCGCCGATTACAATAACGTAGAAAATATTTAAAAAAACAGGACGAATTAAGAACTTCTTTCTTCTCATTAGAGTCGGTTTCAATTGAATAGAAATACTAGTATGTGTAATAAAGTAGAGTAAGGTCACCAGATGCTCGAGCTTCCGCCTCCGCAGCGGCGGCTGTTCCTGCAGTACGGAGTCGGCTAGTATGTTGAGCATGTTCTCGACGTGCGCCAGCACACGCCGCAGCCCGTCCCCGCCGCCGCCCGCCAGCGCCGCGTCCACGTCCTCCGACCACAGGATCTGCACCGCTAGGATCACTATTTGGGCCTGTAATACAATATTACACATTAGTAAAGGCAAGAATTTCAACAGAATAAAGATTGGACCACACAAAACGGGCCAGATCTAATAATATTTCATGTTTCAATTCAACAACGAAGCGTAAAAGTTTCAAATATGACAATAAATAACCACATTTAAAAAAGAAATGCAAAAACAGCTAAGTATAGGTCGTCATTCTTTTCCTTCTTTAGGTTTTGGCATTCACGTTAGTACTTTGCCATTAATCAAGTAGAAATTTGCATTAAATTTACCAAAATTGGAATTCAATTATAATTAGTCGTAAGTCATACTCGTAAGTCGTCAATAAGTCATGTCAGGGTCTTGGGTAAAGCGGTGGCCTCATTACTCAAGCTCATGTAGTGAGATTTGGCGGCAACGAGGAATTGCACGATACGCTAATTTCTTTATGATTATTTCATTTGTGCACTTTCACTAAACAAAATTGTACAAAAAGCCACCAAAATTGACTAATTTCACTCAATATAAACACGAGACTCAGCAATTGTCAAAATACTTCGACCATCTTTTGTCTTGATTTACTTATTATTTATTGTTATGATAGGTTTACTCTTACCATTAGCAGGGGCGAGCGTATGTTAGTTGACCTGTCACATAAAACTAAAATAATTAAAAAAATATGATTGGAATCTTACTTGATATTTATCACACCACTCAATAAACTTCTGCGGGTCAACGTTGCCATCCTTGAACTGCTTGACGTCCCCGACGGCGTCTTTTAATCGGCTCGCCAGTGTTATACGCATCTCACGCTCCACCATAGACAACCAAGAGTTGATTTTCGGATTCTCTATAGTCGATACCGGTGACGTGAAGTACACCTAAAACATTAGAGTTACAATATGGTATTTATGTTTCAAACAATGGTAGGTTTCCAAGGATGTTCATCATTTCATGATTACTCGCCTCTTCGCCCTCACGAGAAGCAATACCGTTGATGATGGTGTTGTCCTCGTTAAGGATTATGGCGGCTACACCAGCAAACATCTTCTTGAAGTGTTTCTGAAGTCTTGCTATGTTTTTGCTGTTACCGATGATCTCCAAAAGGTCTTCATCACCGACGAAATAGAACCTGAAGTATTTGTATATTTAATATAGTTTACATTTAAATTCTAGTCCGAAAACTAATATAGTTTAAACAAAACCAAAGCCATGTGACGTCACTACAGTTGAACGAGCAGTGGACTACCCACAGCCACACGTAACCGCGCTCACGTGTATCTTTGTGTCTCTGCAAATGTATGTATGCGTGTGTCTGTGTAATTGTAGTAGGGAATTAGTGACGTCACAACCTAGCAACGTTCCTTAAATTGAAAGGAGAGATGGAATTTTTTTTCTTTCTGAGATATGATTTGTTGAGAACGTAGCTAGGTTATTAACATCACCCTTTTTTCAAGGCGATAGAAGTATGATAACAATTTTAATCGTAGCACTATCTGTACAGAACTAACTTACTAAAGTTAGCCCCGTTGTCGTGCTCTATTTGTCTTATAAATTCAATTGCAGTAGAAATAGATATTTTTATTTGTAGCCTAGCTAAATTCACAGAACTCGCATAAACCTACATAGAAAGGCAATGTATTAATCATTAAATTGTAATTATATTTCTAACTCACAATGTCGTTTTGGGGAAACCTGTAAAGATTTTGTGAATTTGTTCTCAATAAATAAATCTTTAACATGTAATATACCTTGGGAAACTGCTCCTCTCTCGTTCCAAGTATTCTCCGAGTGCTTTCTGTATCTTCCCAAGTAGATCTGCTAAGCGCTCAAGCGCTCGCTGCACCCCGGGTATGTTCAACACATCCATCACCATCGGCGACTTGCCAACCTTTTTCATCAACCCCAGGAACTCCGAACTAATAAAAATAGTTTTTGAACCAATTAAAAAAAATACGACTTGAAGCAATGTCCGTTACTAATTACGCTTCAAATTTATGCTCAAATATTTTCTCTTCGTCGATTGGAATTATGTACTTTTGTTATAAAATAATTAAATTGAACAAACTTTTGTGCCTGTTTAAGAATGTTTTAAAATAGTATTATTTCAAATTTAACTAAGAATTTTAGTGTTATGGCAATGATTAGGGGAAGTTTATGCAAGATATAACCTTTATTATACTTTATATTGTCTTTTAATGAACAAAAAACATCTTTATATGAATAAAAATAAGTGTTGAAATTAAAACTTAATTTTTCAAAAGAAAAAAGGTCTTTGTTATTGCGTTTCACTGAATTTATGTAAAAGAAATATTATCTTACCTTATACTCTGGAATCGGCTGGTTTCCACAGGCAGCAGCGTCTTTATGTCAGCAGACCCACTGAAAATACCCTCAAGGTAGACCCAGCGACGCTGGACGTCAATCCAAACATCGAATAAAGCATTGATACGGTTCAACTTCTCCTCCCAGGTGAGCGCCTCTTCTTCGAATACCTGATCGAACAAGCATAGTTATCTTAATTTTTGTATTAATATTTAAAGAGATTGACGATTATTACAATTTACCAAGTAAAATCTTTGCTACAATAAGCGAGTAATTTTCAAATTATATAAACACTTTCCGTGTGTGTTTGTGCATTGACTCTATCCGAATTCCCTATTTAACCAAAACCAAACTAGTAATTAAAGAAAAATATCACAAAGTAACAAACAGTTAACATTCTGCACTCACTAACTATGAGTAATCATTATCTTCTTTGAACAATAGTAAAAGAAAGAGACAAAATACGTTCAGTGTTGTCAGATTAGTTTGTACATGAAATTTTTGCATACTTCTTATATATTCCTCAGAAAACTTTGATAAAAAACGTCACAAGTTGACATGTCCGGACTTCGCGTCTAAAATATTCCATCTCTTTTCTTTTTGTTTCATTGGAAAAAGGTAACATACATTAAAATAAGTTTAGTTGGTGCACAACTGAATTCCCACAATTTTGTGACATATTCTCTAATTTAAACAAATAAAAAATATTTTTCTATTGTCAATCAACATTTTTTAAATATACCTTACATTTTGATATATTATGCTTCTTACCTTGTAATAAGGCGACAATTTCATAGCAGCAACACTGTTGATGTGCTCCTTGACTTTGTTGAACAAGTCGTCCCATCCTCGGATAATTTTACACTTGTTCTGGTAGTTGATCAAATCCAGCTCATAGCTTTGCCAAGATTCGCGCACCTGGAAAATAAATTACATTTAAAAAGGGTTATATTTAAAAACGAGACCACGGGTCCTAGAGAACTGTGTTGCAAGTTGCCCGGGTAGGGATAGCCGTCCTGTCACCATAATGACAGTGTTTGGCGCTATCGTGTTAGCTATCGCAACCCGGATAACGACACACCTACAAAGTCCGTCCAGCTTACCTGTTTCAAGAACTCCTCAAGAGCCATCTCTCCCTGAGCCACGGAGACGACATCTTTGACGGTGTGTTCGTTGTGTAGCAGATCAGCGTCCCACACCTGGCCCAAGGTCAACTCGGACAAGGACCAGTCTACCTTCAGGGCTCGGCACAACTGACGCCAGTGACGTTCCTTCAGTGCGTCGGATTTCAGTTCCACGATTAACATGTTTACCTATGGGCCATAAATAAAATGATATATTAAGTAAAATCTATGCCTATTCCTTCGGTGTTTTCAAATGTTCCTTATGAATCAAATTCTAAAATACGAAAAAAAAATGTAGCATGAACCAGTTTACCAGCTCATAGATAACAAGACTACGTAATTCTAGTTTGAAGTATACGTATTGTAGTTTCGTGGAAGAATTTGGATATACTTGTTACAATATTATCTACATCATACAACAATTCGAATTTCAAATTTTCTCTAAGATCGAAATCTTATGGAGCAATTTATGAGTAAGAAAATAATTAAGTCGCGATTTGATAATTGATGAGGTCGTCAAGATAAGTGAAAAACTTATGCGTTATTAAGTATAACTCAAAAAGCACTTCGGATCGTGATAAAATTAATATGGGACCACCTTGATCATGACCTATCTTCCTAAAAAGAACCATCAAAATTGATGGGCTATTGACGGAGTAACTGCGTAACAAACAAACAAAAAAAGTCGAATGGAGAAGCTCCTCCCTTTTTTAAATCGATTAATTTTGATAAAGCAGTCATTTTTGATAAGTATCTATAATATAATTTGATGACCAAAAGTAGTCATTTTGGTAGACAAATAATCTTTATCTCCTTAGGCTTCCTAATGTAAATATCTGACTTGATTAATTTGATACCAACACAAAAAAAAACTTTGGCTTCTTTTACCTTAGTGTAGGATTGCAGCAACTTGCGAACATACTCGTAGCTGTCGTACATACGAAGACGTGCTGGCAACTCTTTTAGCTCATTCAACATGGCCTCCAATTGTTGCCTGAAATACGAATGTTTTAGTATAATAGTTGAAAATAAATACATATAGTTTTAAAAAGATAAAAAGTAGGTCACATTTTTTTGGATCTGATGATGAATCAATAATTGTCATAAAAAGATAATATTATTTTAATTTTAATTTAAGGACAGTAAAACTGCAAAAAACCGACGAATTATTGTTGCGATTTCATAACTCTATTCTTGATCTATTTTGACGACACTATTATTGGAGATACCGTCGCCATAGACGAAAATTTATGCGTTACTAAGTATAATTCAAAACTATTATTGGTAGGATGTTGAAAAATTTAAATAGGGTCCCATTACAATCTCGGAATCATTAGCTACCTTTCCAAACAAGGACCATTAAAATCGGTTCGTTACTTGCCGAGAAATCGGATATATTTTTTTCAAATTGAAAACCTTTTTATGGATGCTCGCCACCATCATGCTCTTGTTCAGAGGGTTGAGAAGAAATAAACTAACAACACACAAGACTTGATATCGATTATCGCAGTCCTAGGTTGGCAACGCAACATTATCATCACCATTTCCAGTATATGTGATGGCAAGCCGTAAGGAGTTAGCGCGCTCGTTTGTCTCTAGTTCTCATTGCAATTCTACCAGATTTACCTTAGTTTCCTGGGTTGAACGGAAAGCCAGGGCTTCTCCCTGATGTCATCGATCTGGGTCCAGATCTTGCTGAGAGACGACCACACACCACGCAAGTCCTGTAGCTCCTCTAATGCTACCGTCATACGCTCGTTATTGACGGAGCTCCCTGTATACATTTGGACATTAAAATCATACAATTTATTACTACATCAGTGACAGTATACTTTTGAAAAATTCACTTGCCCTAATATTTTAACTATCTCATCTCCAGCATTTTCAGAAATTCGTTTGCTCATATTAGGATAAATAAATAAATAAATATGACTGGATAAATTACACAAATTAATTCTAACCCAAAGTAAGCTAATTAGCTTACATAGTTGACTAACACCCATAACCCAAGCATATAATTATATGCTTGGGTTATGGGTGTTAGTCAACTATTCTAAAACATAGAAATACTTAAATATATGCCAGAATAAATTTAATATACACCCAGACCCAGAAACGCAAACATCGAAATGTTTATCACATGAACACCCCTTCGGGAATCGAACCCGAGCCTCGCGGTTGGTCGGTAGAATTAGGCGTGTATGCTAGCCACTCGAACAACGAGGCGGTCAATATTAAAAAAAAAAATTGGCTATAATATGTGGCTTTACCTGTATCATGAAGCTCGAGGGCTTCCTTAGCTTTAGCTACGTTATCCCTCTCATCCTTCAGACGGGTGTATCTCGTCTCCATAGCCTGTAGTCTAGTCAGCGCATCCTCTGGCCTAGTAGACCCGTCAGTCGGCTTGCTTCGCTCCCACTCTGCGAGGAACTCTAATGTGCGAGCCTCTACCGCCTTGTCTTCAGCTACAATCTTCTGTTGCAGAGATGCAACCTGCGAATCCAAATGCAACATTCTCGGTACAGTTTCACATTCAGGATATGGTATAGTAAATTCGTAAAATATGCTTTTACTCAAAACGAAATAAGTTACTATTATAGGTGCCAGCGCGTACTTGTCTAGTGAGGAGACCTCTATGGCGAATTTCAATACAATTTTACCACTATTATTTTTCATTGACAATTAATAAAAATAACTAACGGTAGATAAATTATTCAAATTGGTCGTTAGTCAATTGAACAGTTATAGAAAATTACGGAATCAAAGCAAACATAATTATAATTTTTTGTGTATTTAGAGTGTAAGTACATAAATTACAAAATATATATATATATTTTAGCTGGGGACAATCTGAATCATGTCAGCTTTCAAACGGAGAAAACAGCATCAAAATCTTTCCATTCGTTTAGTTTAGGAGTTATACAGCTACAAACACGTCAAACTTACACGCCTTTTTTTCACATTGGGCTTTGAAAATATCGGTTAAATTATAAAGTTTTGTCATCGCATTCCACTCTTAAGTACTTAGTACTAGCAGGTATTTATTTATACTTAACTAAAAATATCTTTGTTTACGGCTACAGTAAGAACTATTTACATTATAGCTTAACATAACAACTCGAAAGGTTGACGTCTTGTTTTTGAGCGCGTTATCTATACAACGTGATTTTTCGCAACTTGATCAACCGAAACGTGAGGACAAATAGTTATCGATAAAAAAGAAAAAAAAATCGTGAACTTTAACAAATAACAAAAATTTCTGATATTTAAACTTTTTGTTAGATTTAGTTTAATTTTAATCAAACAGGTAAGTATACTTTCTAGCTGTCAGACGAAACGAATAAAAAATATACACTACTATAAAACAAACTTACAATAATAACACAAAAAACTTTAAAATGTCTGTATTTTTGGGAACATTGTGCTAAAATGTTATTTTTTATTTTTTTTATTGATTAATTATTTGTATAATATCCGCACATTTCAGTTGATCAAGTTTCGAAAAATCTCTCTAATAAAAAAAAAAACAAATAAAAGTAATTCAAGGTTCAATTCTTCTTCAATTTCTTCATTACACTGTGACACAGACTATAATATGAACCTACCTTACTCTTACATTAGTTTTTGTTTATTAATAAGATCTTAAAGGTTTTCATAGTATAAAGAGCAAATAGCAGTAACAGTTGAAACGTACTTGAGTTTGAATAGAAGAATCCTTTCGTCGCATGATCTCGTTGAATGCACTCCATTCTCCTTCAATGTTATCAACATGCAACCATTGGGCAGGGAATTGGAATCTAAAAAAAAAACATTTAAAATCACATGTCTACAGCAAGTACAGTCCAAACTATTGGAGCTTGGTAATAGTTTTATACTTGACTACATATCCTCTGGTTTTTTAATGTCTGTAACAAATGGCAACTTATCCTTAAGAAAATCATTGAAATTTGAATTTTTTGTACATTTGTTTAATTAATATAAGACTGATTAAATGTATATTACAGACTGATGTCTCTATAAAAGTATGCAAGATTGTGCGATTAAAGATGCAAAGTTTACTGGATCAGCTAGTGTAATATAAATTATATTATTATATTCTCAATTTAATAAAAAACTCAATCAATAAAGTACAGGCGTGCATTTTTAGAATTTTAATTAATGTTGAATGTTGTTTTGGAAAACTTCTTACCTTTGTCGTTCCAGTATACGTTGAGCTTCCCTGTAGATATCTACTTGTTTTTCCCAAGCTAGAACTTCTCTCTTCAGTTGCTGTACGTATGTGATAAGCGACACAGCATCACTTGTAGAAGCAGCCTCTGTTTAACATTGAAATTAAAATGTTAGTAACTTCTAACATCGTAGCCAAATACTATACTTTTATCTTCCTTAATCCAATTGATATTTTTAGCTCCAGATTATATTAAAATGCGAAAAATACCATATATCTTAAGAATCTGCTACTGCTTAGTACAAGATAAATGAACATACAGACAGATAAAAAAAGCGAGTTGCACTACGGGAGTGCCGGCAGAAGGGAAAACTTGAATATTAACGTTGTGCATTTTTGATATTTTTGAATGGTTAGGGAATAACTTTGCACGAATTGCTTTAATTATCAGTATGAAATTACTATAATTTATGTGGTAGAATACAATATTCATTTATTGCGCTACTGTATACAAACATGACAAAACGAACATTCACGCATGCGCCCTGCGCCGTCTTACGAATTGTCGATCAGGTCACGTGTCCTGACGCGAGTTTAGAAGTTTTTATTTATTCCAAAAAAAGTGTGTAACGCCGCTAAAGAAATTTTCAGTTCAAAAAACATCCAGAGCTCTGACAATTTTATCCTAGACTCCAAACAATATTGTCGTTGTTGGTCTTTTGCAAGTCACTCGAAATATTTGATTATTCTACTAGCAGGTAGTATGTTCGTCACGTCTAATATTTTATTGAATTTTAACTCTCCAGAAAGAAAGGACTGTTTCAAGTTAGATGTGCATGTGTGTCTCTGTCTGTACCATTGTAACTAAAATTTCGATGAGTATTTTTTCGTGAAAACCTTTGTGATCGAGATGGTTCTTAACTACATTAGGGGAAAAAAAAACTTTTGAGAGTTGTTTCAAATTTTATATAAATATAATATTCAAATGCAACTATTTGCATAAAATTTGCGTAATTTCTGAAAATAATTTAAATTTTAACTTGAATTAACCTTATTTACGTAAAAAATGCTTTAAGTAAATCTTTTAATACATTTATTTCAAAACTTACCAATGGTTTGTTGCTCCAATTGTCCCCTGGATTTAGCAAGTCTTCCGTGGAACTGAACCATCTCCCCTCCAAGCAGCGCCCCGAACTTGCCGAGCACCTCCTTATGCCAAGCATCATATTTCAGGGCGACTTTGCTTTGTACGCGGGCAAAGTCAATCACCACTGGACCATATTCACGGCGAGTATCCGAAGTATCGAAAGTAGTACGAGATTTCCTTTAATAAAAAAATATAATTAGCGTACACACGTACAAAACATTAAATTTTTAAGTTACTAATTATTATTATGTGTGTTGCGCATTAAAATTAATTATTTCCTATTTTAAAAATTTAATTACGGTTTTGTGTGTTAAATTTTATAATTAAAAGACAATTTGGCATTCTTTCTTAGTATCAACTAGCTGCCCATCCTCGCTTCGCTTCGGTTATTCAAGAATAAAAATCCTACTAATGTTATAAATGCGAAAGTTTGTGAGTATGTCTGGATGTCAGGATGTCAGTATGGATGGATAACAGTAAGCGCGTATGTCTTTGCTACGCTTCAACGATATTTAATTTCGCGCTAAGAGATTTTAACTTTTTGATTAAGGGTTAATACTGTATTGTTAAAAATATGTTCTAAAGTAACCCTTCATTTTACTGTTTTAAGTGAACGCAAAAAACGGTTATTGTGGGTTATTCTTTAAAGATAGACATATACCACCGCTTACTTTTTTTGAGATCTATCCAAGACGAAAAATCCCACCATACATTGTTTTGTTAAAACGCAAAAGGTTTTGGCAGCGTTTTCGAGGAAAGCTCCCAATCGGCTTATTTTTTGCCGACATATCGAACTAATATCATTGGTTTGTACAAATCATACACTAAAACCTCCCTCAAGAATTGTTCTATGTATTGTTGAAAACCGAATGAAAATCCGTTCAGTACTTTTCGAGTAAGTCGCGAAAAAGGCGAGTGCTTCGTCTCGCTATTTATAGACATAGGCACGCACCGCGGCCAGCTGGTACCGCCGCAAACGCGATGTCCCTATATTTTATACCTGTAATATCTCCGAAACTATTCGTTTAATTTACGTGCTTTAATGGGCTATATTATTCTATATTAAATGTAAAATTTATTTAAGATACTTAATAAGATAAGGATTAATGCTGTATTGCTTTAAATCGCTTCGTAAATAAGCCATTATTTTTCGTAAAAGGTAAAGGAAAAAATTGGTTATTGTAAGTTATCCCTAAGAGATAAACATATACCATCGCGAACTTTTTTGTAGACCTTTTAAGGTTAACAATACTTACTACATTATTTTGATCTATCTCGTAGAGTTCAGCCAGCGTTTGCAATGCAAGCGCATAAAAATATGTTTATTTACGACTTCGCATTAGAAATCTTGAATCAGTGGTTCTCTAATATATGAAGCATGTTATTATACATATAAACCTTCCTCTTGAATCACTCTACCTATTTAAAAAAACCGCATCAAAATCCGTTGCGTAGTTTTAAGGATATAAGCATACATACATACAGACAGACGCGGAAAGCGACTTTGCTTTATACTATGTATAGATATAAAAGTATCTTCACGCCCATATCCCCGAAGAGGTAGGCAGAGGCACAACCAGGGCACCCACGGCTAGCCGAAGACACTAAGTCCCACAATGTGATAGGTGGCAAGCCTATCGCCAACCGGGCACATTTCCAATCTAGACCAACATTTTTTTTATTAGAAAATTGGAAAAATCCAATTTTTCTTTTTGTTGGCCGACCCGGGATTCGAACCCGGGACCTCATGCAGTCAAATCCAACACCCGGACCGCTAGACCACAGAGGCGATGTGGTGATGGTGATGGCTATGTATAGATATGTAGCAAAAATGTGCTCTATTTTGCTTATAAGTATATTTAGTTACTTACTTGATATCATTTAGACATTTGATCCACAAAGTAATATCTTCACCGAGACGACCATACAAAGACTCTGGTTGGAGATCCCATAAAGCTTGGTAACTGGAAAAAATAAAAATTTGAAAATAACAAATAAACATACATTTCCAATTCTGCATTCAAAACACTGCCAGAATTTCAACACATCAAATATAAAAAGTATATAATAATTTTATTCCAATATCGTGCATCTAAATTTTGCTTTTCGTCCTACTTCCAATAAAAAAGGACGTTCTTGTTGCGACCATAATTATTTTGTTTTAAAATAATTTGCTTTCAGTTTGATTCAATAAAATTTGAACGAAATCCGTTTAGTGATTTTTGAGATTATTACTAGTTTGGTAGAGACGGCTTCTTTACCTCTTACTCTTTAACGTGCAGTAAATATAATTTTAAATAATATTCATATTACCGAAGCCATTCATCGACGTATTCGCGAACTTGAGATATCTTCTGTTCAATTGCATCGTAGGCATTTTCCAGAGGGCTCGATCCGCCTGGTAACTTGGTCAACAGATTTCTGTACGTAGCTGTTTGAGCGCGTGCTACTCCCACTTGATATCTGTAAAAATATTAGAAATTTATTAATAGGTCGTTATAGGCTAGTGTCAATACTTACGTATACAGAGATTCTATTCTATATACTTTAACAAAAAAATTGTTAAAATTTTAGATCTTACTTTTTTTGACATGAATATGTTGTTAACCAAGAGGTTTCTACTTCTACAACTTTGCCGAACTGTAATCAAATTGTCTAATAGATATTTTCTTTACATATATTTTTTTATTTTGTTATTAATTTTTAAAATACATGGTACATACAATTTTCTCCACAATCAAATACCTTGTACAGGTTTATTCGGATGTGACCACTTCACTATACCAATTTTTATCTTTCCATACACATTAATAAACGAAAGTGGTCACAAGTTAACTATATTTACATATAACTTCCATTTGCCACAATGTTAAATTTTTATCAATTTAAAAATAAACCCTATAAACTTAAAAATCTTCCCCTATGATTAAAAACTCTGTTGGCTTGTTGACGAAAAAGATGTTTTTAATAGTTAAAGACATGATAATTTAGAAAGCAGTACGAATTTTGTTCAGAGCCTAATTACAAAAATTATGGTTAACTTATTCGTATACTATAGTCAACAATGAAGAAACATAAAACGATTGTCATGACATTTTCAAAAGTTACATAAACTTATACTGCTCCATATAAATTTACCAACAATATATTAGCATACCGGTTTCGGATATCACAATGTCATCATTAAATTGTTTTAAGTGTTAAATGTTTATGTTTATGCTGTAATAAATGAAACCGATAGGCTATCATATTATAATTAAATTTATGTGGAACGGTAAATGTTTTATAAATATTAACAATGAAGTTCTATCAACTGTTGACAGTAAAAATGTAAATATATTTGACCTGGTGCTCTGCAAGCGGTGTTGGCTGGTGACGACCGCCTGCCAGGCGAACATCTGTCGCATCAGCTGGAACCGCGCCTCTTCCAGAGACGGGAACAGATACATTTGTTGGTTGGTGATGCGCACTTCATGGACAACGCGGGCAATCTGAGGTTATTCAAATATACATTAAAAAAGCTTTGTATTTCTAAACAGAAGGCGAAATTCGGCATCAGCTTACTGTTTTGTCTAAACATTGCTTTTGTTAAATACTATTAAATTCATTAAAAATACCTAATACACCTGCTTTTATACTAATTTTATAATCATGACTGCAGCTGAAACTTTTTTTAAAAAAAGCAGAATTATATTAGATTTCAAATTCATTAATAATATTAGGACTAATACGTAATTTTAAAAAGTAATATTTAATTTTAGAAGTGTGTTTTACGACGTATATTTAAATAAATAAGTTTAATTTCACCTGAGGCTCACCGCCAGGCTTATGTGTGGGTTCTGCAGGAGAATACGTGTCCATGAACAGATCCATCTCATTTGTCTTTCCAAGCAGAGCTGCGGTCCACGCTTCGATGCCAGCCTGAAGACGAGCTGCGAGGCTCTTCTCAACCTAATAAACAATGTTACAATACTTAAATACAAAAAGGTAGAAAAATATATAAATAATAAATTGCCTAATATATTATGACGCTATTATTATGCAACGTTTATTTTTTATTTTGAAAATCTGCCAAACAGAACTCTTCAGAGAAATGTTATGTCAATTTGAATAAGTAAAATAATTAATAAATATTTGGAATATTAACTTTTTAATCTTAACTTTTTAAACTTTAAGGGTAGTTTGTTTTTATACCTCCTCATCAAGCCGTTGCACCCAAAGGTGCAAATTACTGTACTGCCTTAGAGACAGGTCGTCCACAGCACGTTGGAGCCTCCCAAGAATATCGGCCAAACTCTGCGCCGAGTAAGGGCATGTTTCTAAGGACCTTGCGTCTACTGAAATCTGTTCTTCTACCCCTAAGAGGTCTTCCACCTGTAAGCATAAACATAACATGTTTAACTGTTCAACACTCTATTGCATATATTTTACACTTATCCCTAGACGTCTTTTCCATCAGTAATAATTTCCCAATTTTTTTATGTAGTGGAAGGCAAACAAGCAGACGGATTTCCTGATGGTAAGAAATTCACGCCGCCTAGAGACACCAAAGG
>NJDD01001905.1:60629-80709 GCA_002245505.1 Calephelis nemesis
GCGTGTGTGTGTGTGCGTGCGTGCGTGTGCGTGTATGTGTTGTAATGTTACATGATTTTAAATATAAATGTTATTTGAAAACTGAGTATACAATGAATTTCTACAAA
The DNA here is from genome assembly GCA_002245505.1 of Calephelis nemesis. NCBI lineage: Eukaryota > Metazoa > Arthropoda > Insecta > Lepidoptera > Riodinidae > Calephelis > Calephelis nemesis. The sequence goes on from NJDD01001905.1 coordinate 60,737, forward strand.
GTGCAGATTATAAATTCTATAGATAGCTCTATTTGAATTACATTTGCATTAAGTGATTCAATAGGTGAAAATCACCGATCATTTGAAAATTATGATTATCGGTGTGTATTCATCAAATAATTATTAGTTATTATTAAATGGACTTAGGTCCCAATGTTTAAGTGCCAAGAACAACAACAGAAACTCGTATGCAAATGCATTTTTAATTTTATGATTTAGAAATGAACCACAACAAAATAATATTTTATCAACATTTTTTTATAATGAAAGTAGCGGTCCGCCCAGGCCTTGCACGGTTATGAAATATACATACAAACCTTCCTCTTCAATCACATATCTATTAAAAAAACCGCATCAGAATCCGTCGCGTAGATTTAAAGATTTAAGCATACAAAGGGACATATGAACAGAGGAAGCGACTTTGTTTTATACTATGTAGTGATGATATTACCTAAATCCGAGGTTTTTGAGGTTTCGGACTTCCTTATAAAGAGTGATGATTTCCGGCAAAAAGTTGACTTTCAATTTGAGTACAGTTCCAGTTTTACTCGATCGTGCCCGAACTGACTCTATGGCAAAGATACGACCGGAAACGCCCAAGTTTCGTTGCTGTACCTGTAGACGATTAGACAATATGAATCTACAAGCACTTATGGACGTTTATCACCTTATTAATAAGTGAAAAACTTTACCTATTAATTATTATTAATAACTACTACAGTGTCTTAAAGACTGTCGACTTAAACATTGAAGTACCTTACTCTATGTTTATTAATAAGGTGGTTAGTATGAGAATATCTTCCTTGTCATATGTTTAACTGATGAATATTTCACATAGTCTTTATTTTATTTATTATTTCTAGATGACTATATTTTTTTTGTTTATTAGGTCTACAAAACTGAGATACAACTTTTGTAATACATATTAAATTAATTAATAAACATTGCCTAAGCTGACCTCTTCTCGATGTAAATTATTACTATGATTTATTTGAAAGAATTATTTAATTTAATTTCAATTAGCTGGTGCTCGTTGTTTCGACTTCGATACGTATTGAAGCTTTCTCTCTTGAGCCTGTTATGAAATAATATACGACAAAAAATAATTAACCGCCGTAAAACTGCAAAACGCAACTCCAACTATTTCACAAGGTACCACGTTCCGAAATGGTCCCACATAAACTTCATCGACATCCTGCTCTTCAATGATGAGGGCGTTCTCTAATAAATGAGAAATTTATGCACTATTAGGTATAACTTACAAACCAATAGTAGGATAATGGTAAAATTAAAAGGGACCATCTTGAAATCACAACCTATCTTTCCAGTAAATAACCATCAAAAGCGGTTAGGCTATTGACGAAGTAATCGCGTAACAAACTGCAACTAAATTAATAATATGTAGGGATGATGCAAACATTTTTGATGCCGCAAAAATCTAATAAATATATAATAGAATGAATAATAATTTTCACTTACTTAAACTTAAGCTTTTGTTGTGAATTTAAAAACTATATTTAAATAATTACCTTACGAGCCCAATCATCAAAAACTTCCTGAGTATCTAATTTTAATCGGAAACTGTCTCCATCTGCTTTGAGCTTTTGACCTTCGATGTGGTTCTCCCATCCCTTACCTAAGACATATTAATAGGAATATGAAAAAGGTGTGTGTGCGATTCACACACGATAGAAGTGAAACTCTCTCTCCTAATCTCTATCAATGTATATTAACAATCTCTATCAGTGTCGATCAATGTCTATCAATCTCTATATCTGTCAGTCTCTCTCTATAAGAGACATAGAAAGAAACATGAAATAACAAACAAACATTATATCTCTAAATAAAGTAAATCGACAAAAGAATGAGATGAATATATATAATCCTGCACATTTTTGTATTTGTGTCTCTTGCCTGTCGTTTTTCCGTTGCATCCGGTTTGAAATCACAACGATTCGAAAGAAGTTTCACTTGAATAAAGAATAAAAAAAATATACAAGATCATCTAAGCATATTTTGTTTTCTAGATGCAATACCTATATTAATTTATAACTTAGATATTGTAAAATAGAAATACCAAGCACATCCTCCACGCGTTTCAAGTATGCAGTAAGTTGGTGGTCTATTTGTTTTGCCCAAATAATGGATCCAGCCACTGGCGGCAAATCACGCACCAGCGAAAGGCGACTACATTTTGATTGAGGATATTGTACCTACAAAATGTAAAATGTCATTAAAAGAGGTTAGGTCCAATACGTCATAAAAATATATATTTTTTTTAACTTACCGTAGGTTTACAAAACGTTAGGGGGAAAAACAAATTTCCTGGTATAATTGATATTCAAGTTTTTGTTAAATATAAAATATGAATTTCTTGATTTTTAATACATTGGAAGGCAAATAGGCAGACGGATTTCCTGGTGGTAAGAAATTCTCGATGCCTAGCGACACCAAAGGTGGTAATGGTACGTTGCCAACCTGTGGCTGGGATGTTAGGCCTCGAGCAAAAGTAAGCCTATCGGCCTATATATAATAAAAAATATGGTATTTTATACACAAATTCAAGACATTTTGCAAAGTTCATTTTTTTATTTAATCATGCCATAATGCACACAAGCACATATAATGTCTTTACGCAAAATAACGTCATACGTTACGATAACGGATCTTGAAATCACCCTCGAATAATACTTGAATTTAATCGTAAAATGTCAACCTCGGTCTCCCCGTGTACCTACAATTGAATTCGTCCACATTCGTATAATATATTTGTTTTGTATAATGCATCCCTTAATATCTTCAAATACCTTGAACTTCTCGTGAAGCGCTTCAATATCGTCCTTGACGCGTTGTATGAGCTGCGTTTGGTACTCTCGTATGGCGCCGCGGATGTGCGGCCGTACGAACAGTGCGTTGAAACGAGAGAAGATGCGGAACATTTCGTTTGCGTTCTTGGCAGTTCCCAGCTGGTCACGAAGATGGGCAGTGATGCGAGTCTCCACACGATCTGTATGCGGAATTAATTGATTGTCACATAATTTGCCAATGATCATTGAAACAAAACAAGGACAGTTTAAATGTTTTACATAATAAGTAAATAGGTTAGAAGCTCTTGAATATGTAGAGATTGAACATGGTATATTAATAGCAAAGCATCTTAAATATACAAATTTTAGCTACAAACTTATTTCGTAGCTAAAATATTTGCATTTAATATGTTTCAATTGCTTAATACAATTTTTATTGCATATTTATTTTTAAATGGTGGTGCTTCTTATTTGTATGTTTTAAATATCCTTAGGTATTCTTTGAACTTCTTTTTTTTTTTATTAAATTTTCAAGTAATTGTATAATTAAGTACTTAAGTTCCAATTTTAAACAAAATTGTAAATGATTAGTTTCAAACTATACAGAAGCTCTCACAACAATTTTAAAAGCCAGGAATAGTAGTGAAAATCACTTGACAATTCTTAGCATCTACTTATTTTATGAATAGCTGCAAATTCTATAGTCAATCTTACGTCTCCTGGTTTGCTAGTTTTTTTAATATTTGTGCAATGCTTTTTTTAAATTAACCTAAAATATAACGCTTTTTTTCACGCAGTTCAGTAGTTAGTCAAAGTAGATAAGTTAAACATGGGAATGTAAACTGAATTAAAGACGAGCGTCATTTAACATTATAGATAAAAGATAGATTGAACTCTTTTAATGTTTCGTAATAAAAAATATATTCACGTTCGTAAGCTACAAATAGGAGGCAGAGTTATAAACAGAGTACCCACATCTAGCCGAAGACACTCAGTCCCACAACATTATAATTGGCAAACTAGTCACCAACCAGGCACTTATCCAATCCCGGGCAAAATTGTTTTTACTAAAAAATTGAAAAAATACGATTTCTCTTCGTTGCCCTAACCGGGATCCGAATCTGGGATCTCAACAAATTAAGTCCAACACTAAACCATTTGATCACAGAGATGATTAATTCTAGATATAAAATAGAAGTTCAAAATATACCAATTCTATCTTCGTATCGTCGGACAGCCGCCTCCCAAGCATCGCATCCTTCCCGGGAAATATCCAAGCAATCAACTTCTTTCACATTCTCGTACGCCAGATTCACCTGTTGGGAATTTAGGAATTATTAAAAATACCTATATTCTTCGTCGTTTAAAAGATACACACAAATGTTAAAAATGAAAGAACGACTCAGATATAACTTCCAAAAAAGAAGCTCAACTTTTGCAGTAAACACAAACGTATATTACGTATAAATGATTATTTCTATGGTTATTTCGTCCGATACATAAATGGTTGATATGTATAACATTACCTCTGCGATAGCGTTGGCGTCTGCGGCGTCCATGGGTAGCGAGTGCGGCTGAGCGGGCTCGCCCGCGCCCGTCTCCGCTGCGGCCGCCGCACGAGGACGCAGTACCTGTACGGCAAACGTTACACGTTCGACACTCGTTATATACGGATACGGGCGTGAAGATACTATACATACACATCTCAGGCTAAAATATAATGTGAATACTAGTAAACAACATATCTTATTGGTATACATTAACATTTCAAATAAAAGACCAATAGAAGCTCGTTCTATTTCGTTCACAATAGTGATACATTCGGTAAGAGGGATTGTAGAAATGCTATAATTCAGCGAAAACATAAATTGGTATAACCAATAAAAAAAAGACATAATTAAGCGCAGCCTCTAAAAGTAGTACCCTCCATACATTGCATGCTTAATTATGACACAATCATTTTCCTCAAACATATGTTATACGTCCTAAATATGGGTGATTATATTGAAATATAGGTATAGATCCCATAATCCGATGTTATATTAAAAAAAACTCAATAAAAAAAGCTCAGGTAATGGTTCAGTGCTTCAAAAGGTTTTAATGGGATTACCTTCACTTTTTTCTTAACATATCTTCAAAAGAAACTAATTTAAATAATTATTTCCAAAGATGGGAATGTCAAAATTGTTTTTGTAGAAATTTATGATTTTGTCTATCGAGCCATATTCTTTTAATCGTGTTTCAGTTACCAAACTGAATTGAAGAATTTTGTGCACTATTAGCATACATAAAAAGTTATTGTTAATTATTCGTTTTGAAAGGTTTAGTTTGAAAAAGGACAGTTCATGCTGTATTTGGTACATCCTGCTCTATACAGTAGAGGTTCTATTTGAAGCAAGAAAACTTCCCTTCTCTCATGTTATTTTTTTGTATTTAATAATTAGTGCACATTGTCTTAATTATTTATTTAGTTAGTCGATTGAACTAATTTATAACAAACATCAAACATATTTATAACAAACTTTTCTCTTAAAGTAGTTGACGCAAAAAACGAAAACTACTATGACTGTAATTATATACAGTATACTGTCATTAACAATATATTTCTTTTATAGACTTATTGCAAATATGGTACGAACATTCTGTTATATGATTTTCATTGGTAATTTAGTAATTAAACAATTATATCACTACTATATGCGTACTTTTCTTAAATATAAATTTGTATGTAAAGTAGAGTCTTTTTAAATCATCACATTTGACGTATGTCAGACTTAAAAAAAATATTTATTAAAATAAATATATTATGCCAACATACAAGGTTCCATCCAAAAAAAAAACCGTGGTTTTTCAACTTTAAAAAAATTAATAAGTCTGCTATTTCTTGCATCATTAGGTTACGACTGGATCACTCGTCTTCCCCTTTTCATTTAAAGAAAATTCGTGAAAAAGACCACTGCTTATGCGAATGTGGCTTAGACGAAGGAACTGTGGAACATATATTCTTCAACTGTCCTAAATATAACATATCCTTATGTGAAATCCTCCCAAACGATATCCCTCGCCGTACTAACTTCGCTTGCCTTTTGTCTGATTTGTATCCATCATTTATTAAAGTTTTTAGCAAATACCCAACTAATAATAATATAAAAATCTAGCCATTAGCAAGTCAAGTGATTGCATATTTTATTTCTAACACTGAGTATTTTTGCTGTAGTAGCGTGAGTGTGCATGTGATATGTGTGTAATCTATTGGTGTCTATATTTTGGGTTTTTCTCAGCTTTGATTCCGTCAAGCCAAGATGCTCTCCTGTGTCTTTCACCACAAGACATTGGCGGAATTATTGTGTCTGACGCAATAAAGGCCATATGTAAAGAAAGAAGAAGAAAATAAATCGTAAAATTGCACCTAGTCATATATACATACATACATACATAGTTTACAAGAATTATGATATATTTTAGAATGAAAATTTAATCAATTGCGCAGATTAAGTTTCTACAAGGAATTAACGTCATTAAAAATCCACGGTGTCGAATTTGACGATTTGTCAAATGTGACCTATTAAATTGGTCCAGTTTTAATGGACATTACAATGTTTGCTTACCCTCAGCATAACAGTACGCAATTGTTCGTGGTGACGTCGGAACCTCCGCATATGCTCCATACGAGCTTGCAGTCGCTTGTGGGAAGGTGACACACGCCACACCATCTTCAAATGTTCGTCGCGCTTCTTCTTTACAATGTCACTACATAATTAATAAAAAAATGAGACAGGTAATTTATTTTACACGATTCACATGTAACATAATGTTAATTTACAAAATTATGTAAAACTTTTAATGAATCTAATCATAATATGGTAAAAAATATTTTTGATAACATAACGAAAAACATAAAAATAATTAATTATAAATGGGTCATAATTATAGTGTAATTTTCCGGTCCGGAGGGTAGGATAGTCGGTAGTCTGAAAAATTTGCCTAACACCTCGGTCACAGAACAGCGACGACTCTACAACGTTTATCCTACTACCAGGAGAACTCGATTTTGCTGACTTATCATGTAAAAGAATCCTGGTGTAAGCCTTTTACTTTTTACTTCTGTTGCGTAAGGCTACCGGTTGTCTGGTATCTGGTTTATAAAAAAAAACAAAATAATCGATGGCTTACCGTAAAAGGCCTTGCAGTTTCTCATATTCATCATCCCAGCATGAAAACACTTCGAAGCACTGAGTCATAACTCTTTCGAAATCTTCAAAAGGTATATGCATTAAACGACGAGTCCCCAACACCTATAAAAGATATATTTTTATTAATGAGTACCAATATATGTTTAAATAAATACAACTTGACGTAACTATAAACAAACATACCTTCAGAAGCTGTTGACCCAGGTCACGCGAGATAGCTTCAACAAGACGAAGACCACGTTGGATGGGATACTTTGTGGAGCGAATTTTACGGAGATGAGAAAAGATTTGTTGGACAGCCAATCTAAAAATAACAAATTAATCAATAAAAGTACACTACAAATTTAATTGTTATATTTAAGGGCGCAGTAATTTTTTCTTAAATTTCTTTAATATAATATAAATATATAAGTTTTCTAGTAAAAATAGTAGGGTGTAAAAAAAAGATTAATTTCAAAACAAGCTGAAAAAGCATAGACATAATGCTTGATTAAAAAAAAGTGTGACTAAAGTTTGCTGTTTTTTCTCCTGTCTGGCTAGGTTTGAAACTGTGATAGTTTTAAAATAGATTGGATTAAAATTTGTTTGTATTAACAGTTAATGAAGTAATGAATACAAAAATAATGTTGTAAATAGTGATTAAATAATCAAAACAATTAATTTAATAGATACTTATGAAAATATATTTTGAGCACCACAAATTGGTAGAATATGTTTGAATGTCTAAATTATTTCGTATCATCTTTTTAAAACTCATAGTTCATTTCATTTATGACCTTTTACATCGAACATATGAATATTAAAAGAAAATAAAGCTAAGACACATCCACACACCCTTTCATACACATTGTTTTTTCATGCTTGTGACAAAATATAGTCTCATCCATTAGTGCCCTATATTCGAGGTTTTTTTTAAAACATATTTCGACAAATACCTCGGTAAGTATTCTTTATTGATATGCAGTCTAAAATGGAATATGACTATTCTAAGAAACAAAAAAAAACTCACCGAATTCTCTCCAATTCTGTTGCACTAAGTAAATCGTTAATAGGAAAGTCTTTCATGAGAGGGTTGTAATCAGATACAGTGGCTAAAGCTTGTTTCAATCCAGTGTCTGTGTCAAACGATACAGTTGCGTGGAACCTCTTGCCATACTTGAGAATTTCCAGGGTTAGAGCCACCTATGCAAACGAAGTATTAAGATTTATTTTACTACATTATTTAAACATGAACAAATAGATGGATTTTTGGATGGTAAGAAATACACGTCACCTATAGACACCAAAGATGTTAATAGTGCATTACTAACTCAAGGCTAAGATCTTATGTAACTTGTGTATAAAAGTTTACAGGAATCTTCCCAAGCTGAACAAGGGGACGCGACGTAACACCGGCTAAGAAAAGGTGTTTCCAACCAAGCCCTGGTTTGACTCAAAATTTTATTACCAATGCTTGGTTTCTATAATTAACGAACCGTAATCCATTAGTATATCCATGCGTAGTTTATATAAAAGTAACAAAATGTTACTTACAGTTCCAAAAGTTAGTTGTTTAAGTGGCGAACAAGCAATCGAAATAATAAGAAAATCGAACATGACTTCTTAAACGTATTCATTTAAATTACTACTACCTAATATTTAATATAAAAGCCTTAGACTAAAGTAGTGTAATAGTTGAATAATCAGGCAAATTAAATTACTACAATAACTAGCTGAATATTGGATTGTTTCTTCTAGTCATTTCTAAAAAGAATATATTGTAACATTGCATTTCTAAGACCATGAAATCTACCTCGGGCCTAACCTAGACGACATACGAGGGTCAAACTGAAAGTTCTTAGAAAATCAAAAACTAAGCATTCTAGCAAGTTATTAGTTTTATTATAACTTTTCAAAATAGCGTCCATTTACATCAATACATCGCTGCATTCGATGGAACCATTGAGAAAAGCACCTTGCTCACTCGGCCTTAGGGGTCTCTTCGAAGGCGTTGTGAAACGCAGCCACTGCTTCTTCGGCGTCCATAAAATTTTTTCCTCGAAGTTTTTCTTTTATTTTCGGGAATAAATAAAAATAGCAGCGTGCGAGGTCGGGGCTATACGGCGGGTGACCCAGTAATTCCACGTCTGAGGTCGCCAAATAGTCGATCGTTTGCCTGGCGGTGTGCGACGAGGCATTGTCGTGATGAAGGAGGATCCTGCTGCGAGGTCGTTTCTCTCGAACTTTTTCCAAGACAAGTGGCAAACAGTTGTTAGTGTACCACTCTGCATTAACCGTTTTCTGATCCTCTAAGACAACTGTCGCGTAATGACCTGTCTTTCCGAAGAACGAGGCCACCATCTTTTTTCCAACACTTCGACCTCTCTTCACTTTAGTTCGCAACTTTTCGGAAGGAAACACCAACTGAGCAGACTGTCTTTTGGTTTCCGGATCATAACAGTAAACCCAGCTTTCGTCACCCGTTAGTATGTCAAACACAGCATTTGAGTCACCTCCGTTAAATTTTTGGATCATTTTTTGGCACCAGTCAACACGGCGGAGTTTTTGAGCCTCGGTCAAATTATGCGGTATCCAGCGGGCACAAAGCTTCCTGACCGCTAAATGTTCATGGAGGATTTTGTGCACTTGACTCATACCTATGCCTAGACTTGTCCGAATCTGCTGATAGGTCACTCTTTTGTCAGTCTCTATCATACGCCGCACAACACTGATATTGTCTTCAGTCGTCGCTGTAGAAGGCCGTCCCTCACGCAAATCATCGGTGAGATTAGTTCGACCACGTTTGAATTCATTAAACCAGTTGTAAACTGTGGCACGAGATGGGGCTTCATCGTAAAAAGCCAATCGAAGTCTATTATAACTTTTTTGTTGACTTATATGACATCGAAAGTCATAAAAAATCATTGCACGAAAATTTTCTCGGCTTAAATTCATTCTGACGTGCGAAGACAATTTTCAATTTGCCGCCAAATCGTAAAACAAATGACAAATGAAATGTATACTCAATATTATTGGTAAAGAGTAAATTTAAACTTATTTTTTTAATATTATGCTTTTAAGTTTCCAGTTCTAAAAACTTTCAGTTTGGCCCTCGTATAACAACAATTTTAATATTATGTCAATGCAAAGACAATGTTACCAACAAAACAACAAACACTAAAAGTAGTTTCACTTAGGTATCAGTAGTGAAAAATACTACTTCAAGGCATCAGGATACAGGTTTTAATGGATGGATATAAGCAAGCATAATGGCTATATGAACCTAATATATTACTTACCTCTATGCTTTCTCTTTTCTCTTGGATACGATGCAAAGCTCTCTCAAGGTTGAGCCAAAATGAAATCTCCTGTAGGGCAGTACCATTAGATGGATCACGATCTAACTTTGTTACCTAAAAATATAATGCAATTATAATTTCCATTATTTCTTTTGTAAAATCAAATGTCTGAGCCGTTTTTTAAATGGTCCTTTAATATTGCTTTAAATCTGAGTAATTGATTATACATACTTATATATATAGATATACAAACTTTTTGAATTTCTTTAATCCATCGATTCACACCATTTTGAAGTTGGTTGAGGAATGTGGAATCTTCTACTTTATCACCAAAATCTGCAACGCGAGGTTTACGACCTTCATCAGCAGCTCTAGAAAAAATTTGGACAAATTAAACAATATTAACTAGTTATAAAGCGTGTGTTCCCATTTTTGTAAAATTACTCCCTTGCCCTTGAATGAAATGTTCACTTGTGGTCTCTTTAAAGGAGGGAAAAGGAAATGGTCTTTTCTTGTAATTTTATCTTCGTACTCTTAAATTTCATTAAAATGACATAGACATGCAATCTTTTGTCTATGTCTACAATAGGCGCCATCTCAATTGTAGAGATCCATTGTGAATTTTTTATCTTTAAAATTGGAAATTATGAAGGTAAATTAACTGTGAACAATAAGTGGTGTAATAAAATACCTATACAATAACATTAAAAAAAGTATTTTACGTCCACATCCCTGAAAAGTGGGCAGGGATAAAACCCGGGCACCCAAGACTAGCCAAAGATATCAGGTCCCATAATGATTGTTAGCGAGACTGCCTCCAACTGGGCACATATCCAATCGTGGGCTGTGTGTAATAAAATTGAAAAAATACAAATTTTTTTGTTGCCCAACTGAGGACCTCGCTGAGTCAAATCCTACACGGGACTGCTAGACCACAGAAGCAATTACAACATCTTTGATCATAATTATATGGATCATAAATAAAAGTCATTAATAGTTAATAATATTATGTACCTTTTAATGACTGCGGCGACCAAAGGATGTACAGGCAGAGTAATCTCAGGAATATCTATATTTTGTTGAAGATGCAATAAACCCATCTCCAATTCAGCAATTTTCTTCTCAACAGAAGGAGCCATTTTGTCACCATCCCTAAAAAGTCATGTGCAATTGTAAGATTATAAAAATAATAACTTCAACTTCAACAAAGTAATTTTACTTTTAACTAAGAACTTGCCTATCAGCCCGTCCACTCTCCTTTACATAGCTTTTAAAGAATGGTGCCATGGTTTTACTGATGAAAGCATGAAGTGTTTCATAAGGGGAACCATCTGACAGATTAATAAGTCGAAGTTGGCTATGTATGGATTTGTCAGCCTCTATCACAAGACCTCTCTTGATGCAGACAAAAGCTGCCACCCTGGGTGATGTGAAGTGTACCTGCAAATATGTTTGTAAACTTATTGTAAACCAACAAATATTCCCCAATGTGTTTGTGGACTCTGCACACCAAATACAGGCTGAGCAAGCATAAGAAACTTGGAGGTTCACACCAAAACTAAGATCCAAACTTATCATCTGGGTAGGGTAGTGTGAAAACTTGCCTGGATTAGTACTATTGCATTACCTTCTGCAGCAATAACATCAATACTCCTTGTGTACCAGTTTAAAGGGTAAGGCAACGCATAAACTTAAATTACACAAGAAGCAGAGAACTGGAGTCTCTAGTTGGCAATTTACAATTACCACATTCAGTGTTTAGTGATCTATTTCCTAATAAACACAATGCTATGGTTCTTATTGAATTTTTCTGTGAAATAAACTTTTTTTTTTTATAATATTGGAAGGCAAACAAGCAGACGGATTTCCTGATGGTAAGAAATTCACGTCGCCTAGAGACACCAAAGGTGGTAATGGTGCGTTGCCAACCTGAGGCCGGGATGTAAGGCCTCGAGCAAGTCAGTTTACCGGCTACCTTACCCTCCAACCGGAACACGTCAACAGCAGGCATTGACGTTATGGCGGCAGGAATAGGTAAGGCGGTGCACAGTGTTTTTTTTGACCAAAAAAAGTGACATCGTGAGTTTTATGCATAAAGCGATCGGCTATTCTATTTGAAATGTAAGAGTAAAACTCCCAGATCTCTATCTCTAGCAGTTTTTATAGAAATGCAACTTGAAGATCCTTTGACTTTTGGCTTAAAATAATGAAAAATGTTATTTTAAAAGAAGTACATTATGCATAGCAAATTACAACAATAACAGGAGGATAGAGTCATATTTAACGCATACTATGTTGGTATAATTTATAAAAAAAATAAATATTAGTTACGATATTAACAACGGATTTTGCGATTTTATATTTTATTTTTTTATTTTATTTCTAGGCTGAAGTAGAATGTCTGACTAATACAGGAAGGTTCTTTTAGCTTAGAAGCATCCCTCATAAAATTCTCAGGTTCTAACTGCGAGGAACTTTTGAGAAAATTAACTTCCAAAATTAACTTTAGGGCTACCAGAAAATTTGACCTTTAACTTATAAACTTTTTTTACATTATTCCTGTGTTAAATTATGTTTGACTAGATGTCGCCCTGACTTTGGCTGATAATTTTATCATATAGTTTTGTACGTATCTACGTACTTCATTTTACTTTATAGAAAAATGCATGTTTTGTTGGTTTTTAAAAAAGTTATAATATCTAAATATTTAAAAAGTATCCTCTTTCTGTATTTAAAAATATGAGGAAAGCGTTTGATTTTGTATCACATCAAATGAAGTAAACAAAACTTGAGAAATACGTTATTAGAGGTAAATCTTCAGCACAGTTCAAGGGCTTTGTAGAAAATGGAATTGAAGTGTTTTAAATAGCAATAGTAATAGCGAAAAGACTATTTGGTCCTTTTTGTAACTGAGTGCAACATTTTAGGGTCACAGCTAAATTCAACCCCCGACGGAGAAAGAAGGGTGCTATAAGTTTGACGTGTTTGTGTCTGTGTGTGTCCGTCTGTGTGTTTGCGTCATAACTTTTAACGGATGTACCGATTTCGTAATTTTGTCAATTACGATTCCATTTTTTCTGTTTACGACGCTTTCATCATCATTTCTTCTCATCAATTACAAAACTAAAAAGATTTGGGAAACGACTAAATCGTTGATCATACTGTTATAGGGAATGGTTATAGGGAAATAATCTAAAACGTTTTTCGCAAAAACAGAGATCATGAAATTTTAAATTAAAAAGGGACAGCAAAACACATTATTTTATTACTTTTCCTTCTGTCTAATTGTCTGTCTTTCTTTCTGTATTATGACTGAGATTCACGCCTAATCTGCTGAACCTGTCGTAATGGAATTTTGCTGGTAGTTGTTTTATGGTCCAAGGAAGGTCGGTCGGTTCGGCTAGCTACTGATAAAAAAATTTATATGTGCTGAGAATAATGTAATAGGTGCTTAGCCTTTATCTCATCGTAGATGTGATTAAGATTCTTTTATTTTACAAGATAGCATTTTTATTTAGAGATTTGATTAAAATCTTGACTGTGTTATTAATAAACAACTACTAAAGTACTCTAGGTACAAAAATGTCTTTATTACTGTATCATATGTATTTAATATGATAACAGAAGGCTTGGTTACCGAAGAATTTTTTTTTGCTCCTGATGCTTAAGTTAGGAGTAGGTATGGTATGGTATGGTATGGTTTTTTTTTTGAATGACTATTGCGTTGCCAACCTCGCGGTTTTTACAACTTCACCGGGCTTTATGTATGGTAATGTTAGTAGTTTAAAAAATAGTTTAAAAAAAGTATAAACAGGATTATCGGAAACTTTGTTCTGCCTTTTATTCTCGTATCTAACTTGTTCTAAAAAGATGTGATAAAATTGTAACATAAAAATAAGTAATGAATTTTATGAAGTTGTTATAAATAGAAATAAGTGTTAATTTGTTTGATTTTAAAATATATGTACACCATATTGTTGTAGGTTTCGGACACTCGTCTTCCGCGTTTTTCATTTGTTTTGATATAATTTCACTTTAAAATAACGTTTTGTTGACCGCTGAAATTATAACATAATAAAAAAAATCATCTGCCGTAACCTTTTAAGTAACTTTTATGACAACCCTAATTTTTGAATTTTGACCTCGGACATTACTCGAAAGTTCCGCAGAATTAGAACCTGAGAATTTTATGAGGGCTGTTCCTAAGCTAAAAAAACCTTCCTGTATTAGTCAGACATTCTACTTCAGCCTAGAAATAAAATAAAATAAAAAAATAAAATATGAAATCGCAAAATCCGTTGTTAATATCGTAACTAATAAAGTTTTTTTATAAATTATACTGGAATTTTATGCGTTAAATATGACTCTATCCTCCTGTTATTGTTGTAATTTGCTACGCATTATGTACTTTTTTTAAAATAACATTTTTCATTATTTTATGACAAAGGTCAAATGATCTTCAAATTGTGTTTCTATAAAAACCATTAGAGATAGAGATCTGGGAGTTTTACTCTTACATTTCAAATAGAATAGCCGATCGTTTTATGCATAAATCTCACGATGTCACTTTTTTTGGTCGAAAAAAACATTGTGCGGTGGTACCAATCCGGGCGAGTCGCTGCGAAACTCTACTACCTACTATTTTTCAATAACAGAAGAAACTATTTGAAAACTGCCTTTTTTATATGACAGGTCAGGGATCAAGCACACAACTCAACACAACCAAATGTGGCCTGTAGGCACCATAAATATTACAGATGCGTTACCTTCCTGAGCTATTGTGGAAGTCTACAGACTACCCTAACCTCTAAACTGGAACATGAAAAACTCATTATGGTGGCAGAAAAAGGTATTGGGTCCCTATCCCGGTAATTTAACTCTCAAATACTCAATACTAGCTTACTTAAATCAATAAATTTCCTAACTAACACCAGGATCATGATTGAAATGTAAGGATTTGTCTATTTTAATGATTTGCTTTAGAAACTTACATAATTTATGGTTTATTATTCTAATAAATGTCTCAGGTTTAAATTGGCTCTGCATCATTACCACCTTTTTTTTCTATAGGCAACATGCACTCCTTACCACAAGAAAACCTACAGGCTCTTCTCTCTTCAGTTTTTATGTGTTAGCCGTCTGCCTGCAATTGGAAGCCACTCATACAGTTAATAAACTTACTAGAAGTTTTCAGTATTCATTTATGCATTGAATTAACAGCATGTGAATTCATTTTGGATACATGATGGCCTAGATTTCAAGTTTCAAAAAATTCAAAAATGTGCACTAACCTCATTGCTAATCTGATAAGTAACAGCTTCTTTCTCTTCTTCCCCTTCCGTTGGCTGTTCATTGTCATCCTCTATAAACAATCATGTGTAAATAAATATCCCTAGACAAATTATATAAATTGCTCTATAATATCAATATGGATTACAGGTAATCTTCAACCATAATATGTATGAAGAAAATAACTATTTCCAATAGATGTTGTTGCAGATACTATTGTTTTATCATTTTTATTTCATTAAACATATTGTAGTAACATATAATTAAGTTATATGCTTATGATATGGATGTTAGTCAAAAATACTAATACATGAAAATACAAACCAGATAAAATTACAAATTTAATAAACACCCAGACCCGGAAATAAAAATATCTGTATTTATCACACAAATGCCTCTCCGTATCAGGACTCAAACCCAAGTTAACACAAAATTTGCAGTTGTTCTGTGGAGTTCGCTGTGTCCATTAACCCCTGGCCAATGAGGATATCCATCAATAAATCCATTCTAATAAATGTTTAAGAAAGTCATCAAAAGTTTTATAAATTACTAGATAACACTACAAGATTGGTATCACCAATCACCTATGTAGAGTATGCATAGATATGGAAGAAACATTACACAATTTGTTAAATAAGTACATTGAGGAAAACAATTGGTTCATTAATTTAGGTCATGTACTGTACTTGAAAACCAGGTAACTTGCTTAACTTACAGGCTTTTTGGTGAGAGCTACAATAGCTAGAGCTAGAGTAACACCATTTAACACATCACAGCTAAATGCAAATTGATATCCATGAAAAACAATCTGTAATATATTTTTAAAAAAATAGGTCAAGCACAAATTGGTAAAAAAAGATTATTCAAGCCTATAAGATTCACGCCTCTGTGGTCTAGCAGTCCAGGACTTGACTTCTTGACCCGGGACAGGTTTGATTCCCGGGTGGGGCAACATAAAGAAAATTCGGTTTTTCCGATTTTCTAATAAGAAAATGTTGCTCGGGATTGGGTATGTGCCCGGTTGGCTATAGGCTTGCCACCTATCACATAGTGGGACTTAGTGTCTTCGGCTAGTTGTGGGTGCCCTGGTTGTGCCTCAGCCTACCTCTTCAGGGATGTGGACGTGAAGATACTCTATAAGATTCACATTAACATCCATCACGTCAATTTAAATCTAGTAGTGTAGCTTTAAACATTACACCCATTAATTTATTAACTAGATTTGTATAACGAGAAAGTGTACACTTGTGCTATGTATCCATTACTTTTTAATCTTTTTAAAGTTAAAAATCTTCTATTGAGAGTTAAATTATGAAAAAATGTTTTAGAAATCGATGTAATTAGCATATTACGCCAATGCAGCAAGGAAGAAAATGTGATTCAAACCTTTGAGGGAGAATCGTTGAACATATAAAGCAGCAACTTGAGGGTCTGATATAAACTTTCTTATACAATCTTGGTTGACTTTATCATTGAGTGCAGTTGTTAAAGCCGGGGGTACTATGTCATCCTCCGGCAAAAGTACCGTTGCAGCCCGACGAAGATAGTTGGCAAATTCTTGAAAATCAACTACTACTACGTTTTGGCTTTCGGGAGCACTCTCGCTCCCGTCAAGGGAGTCACCCATATTTTAAATTAAATATTTAACTTATTGAAATATCTTAGAAATAGACAAATTAGTATGCGATAAAAATTTGACAACCATCAACATGGATGTATCACAGCTGGCAGAATGACGCATCAATGTTGCCAGAGCATGTAAGTCAAAAGTTACGTTTTTTTAATATTCTTGAGTTTTGGAAATTGATTTCTATAAATTCTAATTCTAAATTCGGCTAATTACAATGTTTACGAAATCTCATTGTAATATGCTACGTGTAAAAACCTTGAAAATCAAGATATTGAACATTTATTAATAATCAATAGTGGACTTAATTTACTGTTAAATTATTGTAACTGGATTTAAGGTACGTCTGATGATTTTAATCTTATCATTTAGCCAAATCACGTTGTTAGAAAACACAGTCACAGAATGACGCGATCATTTCCGTACTGTTGAGTTGAGTTGTATGACACGTATACAGAGTTTAGTTTGTGAGACCGTACTTAATTTTGTTAATTTCCATTACTCAAAGTGATTGTCGAAAGAGTCATGAACATAGATTTCTAATCAACGTCAGTTTAAAATTAGAAACAAAATATTCACCTTATCTCCTAAGGTGACAGTCAGAGGTACTCCAGGGCACCAAAAATATTAGTCGAAGGTAATTTAAGCCCTGCAATGTGAACAGATATCAGACAAATCGTCAACTGGGCACTATCTGAAAAAAAAATTACATTTCAATTAATTTATTAATGGTGACTATTGTATTAATAAATAAAATAAATAATCCGGGGACTTTTTTTAAAAACATTCACTCTATTTTCCTAACAATATTAAAACATACATATTTATAATAATGTTTAAGACTGATATATCGAAAAATTAAAAAACAATAATAATTACAGATATATTGGTACCTATCTCTTCTTCAGTTTAAAGTTCTTCTCTAACAATTAACTTTGATTGTGTGTACATTGTCAGATGAAACTAAAACCAGTTGTTGCTTTCCTTTTTACACCAGAGTAGAAAAATTACGTACTTACAGCGGTATAAGTTATGTACCTGGTAGTTAAAGTTGGAGAGAACGTCTTGACAACTTGCAGTTGATTTGTCTCGGAATTGTTGATCTTGATATTAGTTATTTGAAGTTACTAAATAGTTAACATAGGCATATAAAAATTAAACTAGCAATCCTTATATGAAGGAATGTTTTCTGTAAGGTAGAAATTCGCGTATCAAAACTTGTACTTCTTCTCATGAAACATAGCTTTCCCACTAACATCTAACCAACCCATTAACTGCTGTCGCAAAAACTAGGTTATAGGTATGTTTAAAAATTAGCTAACTTGTAGAAAACACTACAATTTGGCAATACTTTTATGTGTAATGTTGTCATACTAAAAAATATACACTGCGAGACCAAAAAGATGAGTTGTTCAAACCAGTGTTGCCACTTTGGGGAATTTGTCGCTAGATTTAGGGAATTCTGCAGTAGCTCAACGATTTTTGCTTCTGCTAAGTCACTAGATATGAATTTAGGGATTTTTAGCGACTTTCTTGAATAATCTAAGATCATCGTATTGATATCGGTATTTATTTTTAATAAATCGTACCTACGAGTTGTCAAAAAGATACCGCTGTGTTCTTATATTATACTATGGCAACCTTTATTTTATCTCATCTTACTCTAACGCATAGGTACATCGTTACACTATCAGTGCTCTCACTCTTACGTACTGTACAGTGTTACCAACCCTACTGTTTTAACAGTAGATTTCTCAGATAAAGTGAGGTAGATTTACTGTTTTTGACGTGACAAGACTGTTTTCTGTTTTAATACGATTTTCTACTGTTTTTTATGCCAGTGTTGTTATTAATACAAATCAAAGGCATTTTACATACAAAATCTGAAATAGACGAATGTTACTTTGATGCTACTGAAAATCATATGAAAAATTTTATTAAAAGGATAAATGATTTTAACAAAAACAATGAAACAGAAAATGTTTAGGATAGAGTAATACACAACTATGAACAATGTTTGTAATTTTGATCACCTATTTTTAATGAATAATATAATTATGTTGTCTTTTTCAATAATGTACTTTATAAAAAAATGAGTTAATTAAAGAAGTACTACTAGTAGTGCTGCAGTAGTTTCATTAACTTATAACTAATTTTATGTCCTAATTGCAAGGTTTTTGATATATGTAGTAGATTTAATGTTTTGTAAATGTAATTTTACTGTTTTTTTTACTACTGTTACTAAGATTGATCTACTGCTTTTCTATTCACTGGGATTGGCAACACTGGTACTGTATTAGTAATTTGATAGCCCTATCGTCGTCAGTAGTTACAAAGACTACAATACTCTAAGTAGTTATTCCCCGTAATGACGGGGAAATCCCGTAACCGTATCGGCCATAGATAGTTGACTTTGTTTCTCAGAAACATTATTTCGTTCGCAGTTTGTTGTGTTTTACTGTCGCGGCGGAATACGTAAAAAATAGTTTACAACGTACATTCGACAATCAGTATGGATATTCCATTGAAAAAGAAAGTTTATGGCCAAAAATATCGCAAGGAATGGGAAATGTTTGAAGAGTTTAAAATGTGGCTTAAACCTATTGCGACAGACCCCATGAAAGCTCATTGTGCGTTTTGCCGGACGGATTTACAAGCAAGAATAAATGACTTGCGTAAACATGCTGAGTCAAATAAACATAAGGATAAATCTAATGCTATTTCTACAAACAGAAGAATTGATTTTTCAGCTGCTCCCAAACCACAACCCAAGACGGAT
>NJDD01001905.1:80984-99386 GCA_002245505.1 Calephelis nemesis
TCGAAGAACATCTGAGTCCTACCCCATATTTAGGGTATCTATTGAAACGCAGGCGACCAAATCGGCATTGCCTGTTGAAATCACAAATGGTGTTCGAAAACGGTGCATGCAGTAATTTCTCTATATTAGAGAAAATGTCTCAGCTTAGTGTTCACAATACACTGCGACAAGTAAAAGACAACTCAATAACAGAATTAGCTTCTGAAATGGGTGTGGATGTTGAAACAATTGATAAACTTTTACAACAATGGCAGACCATCAACTTTGTTAAATGGCAGAATACCCAAAATATGATAAGCTTCTGGGCTGAAGTTCTGAAATATAAAAACGCAGCGGGAATAAATAGTTTCCAAGAACTAGCTGATTTCGCAATCTCAGTGATATCTCTCCCTCACTCCAATGCTGCAGTAGAGAGAATCTTCAGTACTATGAATATCATCAAAAGCAAGTTAAGAAACAGGATGCACATCAGCACATTGAACAGCATTCTTTTTATTAGAAACAGACTGAAAGTTATGAATGAACAATGCTATACCTATGAACTCCCAGAAGACGTAATTGCGGAAATTGGAAAAAATAAAAAGTATTCATTTAAACATTCTTTAAAGGAAAGTGATGGAGGCACTACTGCCGTATTGCCGTCAACATCAACACACGCAGCGGAAGGTTCGGCGCTCAGAGCAGACGTGATTGATGATGATTTGATTCAAATTCTTGATAATTCTGTGCTTTTTTAAACTTATTTTTTTTAAAAAATACTATAGTTGGTACTTCTAATAAACCCATAATAATCATATTATAAATTTGTGTTTTTATTTCATGTGTCAATGAAAAACTGCGATAAATACAGGTTTTCATAAAATCATGACCGATCAGGATTTAGGGAATTCTAAGGAATTTTTAATGCCCTGAATTCTTATAACCTAGCGAAATTTGAAGGCACTTCTAGTGACTTGTTCGCACTGAAGGTGGCGTCATTGGTTCAAACGAGCAATGTTATTAAATTTTTCTATGAAATGATAGAAAGTAAAAGTATCTTCACGCCCATATACCCGAAGAGGTAGGCAGAGGCACAACCAGGGTACCCAAGACTAGCCGAAGATCCTAAGTCCCACAATGTGACAGGTGTCAAGCCTATCGCCAACCGGGCATATATTATCCTATCCCGAGCAAATTTTTTTTTAATAGAAAATTGGTAAAACCCAATTTTCTTTTTGCTGCCCGACCCGGGGCTCGAACCCGGGACCTCAAACAGTCAAGTCCAACAACTGAACCGCTAGACCACAAAGGCGATATAAAAATGATAAGATGATAATATATAAATGATAGAAAATACAAGTAGGTGATAAGTTTTTAACAAAAAAACATTCTTTGTGATAAAATTTTTATAAGGCTATTCCCTGTAGTCTTTAAGTAGGTATTAAACCAACTTAATACTCAGTCTGTGGTAGACTTGAGAAGTAAGTAGGTAGATTCTTTGGTAGGTAGGTACTCACTATTCAAGTCGTACCTATGAAATAATAATGTTACGAAAATATTAAGAAATTTAGGAGTTCCTATAACCGCAACAAAATAATAATTTTGCATTGCTGTCAGATTCACTCCATTGTATGCAAAATTTCAGCTCAATTATGTTACCGGGAAGTAAGTCAAAATCAACTTGCAATATTTCACCCGGATAAACATAAATAGGTACCTACCTACCTACATCACAAATTAAATAAAAGCTTGTGAAATTGAAAATAATAGATTAACTAAACAAGGTTTACTAAACATGATTATGAACTCGTATGTGCAACATCAATTATTGCCCGAACTTATTAAAACTAAAGGATCGTCAAAAGTAATTAGGTACCTTGGCAAACAGTTTTATGGCTTTTGACAGCGAAAAAGAACAGGGTTTTCTTGATGATAAGAGGCAACCTAGGCCTTTAGACACTAATGATGTTATAGGTGCGTCTCTATCTTGTGGCCTGATATTTGGCTTATATATTGACCAGCCCACACTTCGGACCGAAACATGACTCTGTAGGTATTTAATTGTGGTGGCAAGAATAGGTGAGGCGGTAGATCCTTACCCTGATAAGCTGATTTAAACTACTGTACTGCACTGTCGTGATTTTGTTGGTAGTTAGTTACCAAGTAAGCTTTTTACCAGCTACTCAGCTTCGTGTCAGCAGAAAGGCAGATAATGTTTTCTATTCAGAGGACCCCAACAAAAACGAGGTAAACTATTAAGTTTATTATTTATTTAAAGGTGATATATCTATAGCTATCTTATAGATATAATAAAAATATATAGATAAAAAAAGTCTTGTCAGTTAGGTAAACTATTTAGATATAACTATTTAGATATAAAAAGAGCTAAATCGATTTGGATGAAAATTCCTTAAGTAGCATAGTACCAGAAGACGGTCAGAATATACTTTTTATCCTGTTCCATGGCGAGGAAACTAGGAAAAACAACATTGCATTTTTTCTCATACAAACTGGACGCGTGGAACCAAAGACGATATACTAATTAATCTCTGGTGGAACGAAGCGAGCCGGAACAGCTTGTTCTGAATAATTACGAACAAAAAATAAAAAAACCCACAGTTTCTCTAGGTGGCGCCAAACATTTTAACTTATATGATTATAAACTTAATTCGTCGCATATTATTAATATTTTTAATTGTTTTATATGGGATACTCACGATATATTTTTTATTATATTTGTTGATATTTCGTCCTAGTTGCATAAGCCGTGGTGACAAGGACACACTAATAAAATATACACTAATACCTAATATCGACAAATAAAATAAAAACATCGTGAGTATCCTGTTTAAATAATTAAAAACTCTTAAATTACTTTAATTGTACATGAATTTAATTCCAGCTTTGTTGAGTTGGCAGATTGGCGGATGCCATTTGTCGGAAAATAACCAATGCAGATTGCTTCTCAGCAAATTAGCCCGCTTTAATTAGAACGCAATCAACCCTAGTATAGCTAACCGTGTTTGAATAGCAATCTTTTCTAGTTTACTACCGGTAACTTTTAAATAACAAATATAGTCATAGACTTGAAGGCCAGCTCACTTATTATTTAACATACATCCTTGGCGCTTTTACAGATACGATTTGTGAATAGGTGATCCAGTATTGGCCTGGGTCGGATGAATAGACCATCTTTCTCTGCTGGACAGTTCGAAATTACCAACGAGACTGTGTTTTCCCCGCGTTGCAGAATAGACCATCTGCCTTCCTGCCAGGCATCTCGTAAAAGCGAGCATAGGCTTACCGTCACTAGCACCGGAACATCCTGCTAGGTGGTAGAGTTTGGCAGCAACTCGCCCGGGTTGGTAGCACCCCCTTGCCTATTCCTGCCGCCCATAACGTCAGTGCTTGCTGTTGACGTGTTCCGGTCCGGAGTGTGAGGAAGTCGGTAAACTTACTTTTGCTAGAGGCTTAATATCCCGGCATCAGGTTGGCATAGCACCATTACCACCTTTAATACCTCTAGGCAGCGTGAATTTCTTACCATCAGGTAATCGGTTTGCTTGTTTGCCTTCCCATATCATAAAAAAAGTTGTTTAGCTGAGTCCAGAGTTGTCCTATAATAGCGTAAAGTCAACTTTTTAATAAATTTCCTGCAAATTCCAGCATTAAATTTTCTTGTTCTTTACCTACTTGGAGTCGTCTTTATACATCTATGATATCTAATCCTATAAACAAACCAAACCATACTTTGAAGTATGTATTAATATGTCAAGTATCTATCTCTTTTCTAACGAGAATAAAGAACTGAAAAATTGGAATGTTTAACTTATTAAATTAGAAATAAAATGTATTATTATTGTATCCAATAAAGTGAAAACTCGTACCAAGCAAACCGTAGCAAGATTAGCTTAAAGGTTTACTAGAATAAGGCGTTTTCTTCTCAAATATATTTGTATTTAAGATGGGATGGAATCGCAATGAAGTTATCAGCCTCGCAGCGAGTAACATAAAGGTCTGATGACGGCCATTACGAAAATTCGGCAAATTCGCGGCCTCACCCCTTGTGTGAACGTGACCAGAAAGCTCGAACACATGCATGAACCCCCAAAAGGTATTTTACATTTACTCAAGAAAATAGGCTTTCTCAGTTTCCGTTATTTATGTCTATTACATCATAATTAAAAGTAACGGGTATTAATGTAATGAAGTTGTGTAAGTTTTAAGTTTACGAGTTATATTATGGTGTAGAATAATTATCTTCAAAAATATTGTGCTAGATGTAAAATAAGCCTTTATTTTTTGCTAATTTCGCGTAATTAGCAAAATAAAGTCTTATTTTACATCTGTTATAATTGATTTCCGCAAAGTAACGCCTGATTCAATAAAATATTGTGTTTATTAAAACATAGTATGCAAGTAATTAACATGGTAAGCCATTACAATCCACAAGAACAGCTGCACCAATAGAGGCCACGTGAGAACTGCAAACCTGTTGCTCTTTTCTTGGACCTCCACAGGTTTTTTGTTCCACAAGTTGTAACGTTTTGTAAGTTCTAGAACTACAAAAAGGATCGGAAGTACATGAATATTTTGTACATTCTATCTTTCACTTATTAGATCAGTTGTAAAAACCTCGTGGTCAGCAACAAATTAGTCATTCAAAAAAAAGACGGTTTGTACTCCGGGAGTGCCGCAGAAGTGAGTTTTGATATTAGGGATATTAATATATTCGATGAACAGATAATATGATGATACTCCTAGCCGTCACGTCGTCTTACTTTAGCGAGTTTCTGTCTAGCTAAACGCAGGCTATTGATATGAAAACAATATGTGTGCATAATTAATGATAGTACTTTTATACTGATAATTAAAGCAATTCCCGCAAAATTGTTCACTAACCATTCCAAAATATCAAAGATGCACAACGTTAGCATTCAAGTTTTCACTTCTGCTGGCACTCCCGGCGTGTAATCCGTTGTTTTTTACAGCAGTTTTGCTTTAGACTCATAAAAATGTCTGAAATTCAACTTGGCAAGTCCAGGATCTGACGGCTATCTACAATTTGCAAAATTTATTAACATCATGAAATCTTGGGATAAATGGTACAATTAACTTTTAGAACTAGCATTCTGGAATCTGTAGGAACATGATAGAGTCAGTGTTTAACTAATTTTGTCTATGTGAGTGTTTGCTTGTCTATTACCTAAAGGATTTCACGAAATTATCTCAGGTTAGAAACGGTTGTCGACGTTATTTTTGAGAAAACTTCCTCAACCTCTAGTACTTAACAAGGGTGGATTACACCCTTCTTAACAAGGGTGGACATTTGTAAGGGAAAACAATTATTTATCTTTAACTTTACAATATTTTTTTATTTGTATGTTATATTTTTTATATGTTCAATTTTCCACATACAAACTGACATTAGTTGTCACGGTTGGGTGGTAAGTTTAACGCTTTCCTGATGGAAACTACTAAAGAACATAATTAAAAAATAATGATGACTACAGAAGTAATTGGGCCATCCAGAATTTAGATCCAGATTAACAGGTGTAGCTTCAAACAACGAACTTGCTCTCACCTTTAACATTTTAATTAAGTAAAATTTAAATTTACCTAACTTCGAAACCCATTTAAAGTGAGCAGTTTCGCTAGTTTAGTTTTAGTTATTAAACTTAGTTTCCAATAGGTACGCTTACTTCAAAGCCTTATGTTTGCAAAACTTTATTTAGTTCGTCAAAGTTGAAGTATGCTCTCATCTGTTTATGACAACTATCCTGAAATAACCTCTTTCAAACAAATTATAATTATATTTCACTTTTCGATGTGTAACTCGAGCTCTAAACGAACAAAACAACCCTATTTCTACGTCCGTTACCGAACGTAACCGTTTCTATTGTTGACTCTTGGTGAAATTTCAAACTTATAATTATGTACTAAAAATCGCTTTTCAGAGGATCGACGGATTTTAATGGAGTTTTTTTTTGTCTGAGAGCTGACGTGAAGGTTTTTAGCTGTAGTTG
Organism: Calephelis nemesis; assembly: GCA_002245505.1. Lineage (NCBI taxonomy): Eukaryota > Metazoa > Arthropoda > Insecta > Lepidoptera > Riodinidae > Calephelis > Calephelis nemesis. Next base: position 86,990 of record NJDD01001905.1, read on the forward strand.
ACCTGTTGAGCTGATGAACCTGAATGCCTTGAATGCCTATTCAAATTTATCAGCTTATTTACAGCTTATTTATAATCATACGTGCGCATATTAGGTGTTAGATTAGTCTTAACCAGATCTATTCATATTTTATGATGACGAGTACTTGATGATTAGGAAATTATGAACGAACTGGGAGGTGGCTGATAGATCATAGTTTAAAAGTTACGGTAAGTATTATGTTTCGTAATATTTTAACATAAAAACTCATTAAAAAGATAGGAGTTGTAAGTTAGATGTATGTGAGTGTGTGTGTGTCTGTCTCTGGCATTATAACATTCACATTTTTAATAAAAAAAACACATATTAAAGAAAACTAAATTTCAAGATAATTATCTTTACTCGTTTCCCATATGCTTTTTTTATGATACGAGGGCCAAACTGAAAGTTTTTAGAACTGGCAACTTAAAAGCATTATATAAAAAAATAAGTTTAAATTTTGAAAATAGAACTCTTTACGAATAATATTGAGTATATATTTCATTCATTTGTCATTTGTTTTACGATGTGGCGGCAAATTGAAAATTGTCTGTGCACGTCAGAATGAATTTAAGCCGAGAAAATTATCGTGCAATGATTTTTTATGACTTTCGATGTCATATAAGTCAACAAGAAATTTATGATAGACTTCGATTGGCTTTTTACGATGAAGCCCCATCTCGTGCCACAGTTTACAACTGGTTTAATGAATTCAAACGTGGTCGAACTAATCTCACCGATGATTTGCGTGAGGGACGGCCTTCTACAGCGACGACTAAAGACAATATTAGTGTTGTGCGGCGTATGATAGAGACTGACAAAAGAGTGACCTATCAGCAGATTCGGACAAGTCTAGGCATAGGTATGAGTCAAGTGCACAAAATCCTCCATGAACATTTAGCGGTCAGGAAGCTTTGTGCCCGCTGGATACCGCATAATTTGACCGAGGCTCAAAAACTCCGCCGTGTTGACTGGTGCCAAGAAATGATCCAAAAATTTAACGGAGGTGACTCAAATGCTGTGTTCGACATACTAACGGGTGACGAAAGCTGGGTTTACTGTTATGATCCGGAAACCAAAAGACAGTCTGCTCAGTTGGTGTTTCCTTCCGAAAAGTTGCCAACTAAAGTGAAGAGAGGTCGAAGTGTTGGAAAAAAGATGGTGGCCTCGTTCTTCGGAAAGACAGGTCATTACGCGACAGTTGTCTTAGAGGATCAGAAAACGGTTAATGCAGAGTGGTACACTAACAACTGTTTGCCACTTGTCTTGGAAAAAGTTCGAGAGAAACGACCTCGCAGCAGGATCCTCCTTCATCACGACAATGCCTCGTCGCACACCGCCAGGCAAACGATCGACTATTTGGCGACCTCAGACGTGGAATTACTGGGTCACCCGCCATATAGCCCCGACCTTGCACCCTGCGATTTTTATTTATTCCCGAAAATAAAAGAAAAACTTCGAGGAAAACATTTTATGGACGCCGAAGAAGCAGTGGCTGCGTTTCAAAACGCCGTCTAAGAGACCCCTAAGGCCGAGTGGGCAAGGTGCTTTTCTCAATGGTTCCATCGAATGCAGCGATGTATTGATGTAAATGGACGCTATTTTGAAAAGTTATAATAAAACTAATAACTTGCTAGAATGCTTAGTTTTTGATTTTCTAAGAACTTTCAGTTTGACCCTCGTAATGGAAGGCAAACAAATGGACGGATTCCTGACGGTGAGAAATTCCACCGCCTAGAGACACCAAAGGTAGTAATGAGACTGGGATGATAGGCCTCGAGCAAAAGTAAGTTTACCGGCTACCTTACCCTCCGAACCGGAACACGTCAACTGCAAGCATTGGACGTTATGGCGGCAGGAATAGGTAAGGCGGTGGTACCAATCCGGGCGAGTCGCAGCGAAACTCCACCACCTAGTCTATAATAAAAATATCAATTTTAATTGTAATAATTTTTGAAATTCTTTACCTGCCTTCTATAAAAATGATACTAATAATTTCATAACTATACACATTTCATAACAGATCTTTTTAATGATACAAAGTAAAAAACCTTGAGTGACAAGATCGGTATTGTGTTTACACAATACCAGAAAAATAACAAAAGGCCAATTGTAACAAAGGAAAATACATAAAGGCTGGCCGCAACTTTAGCCTATATACAAAAATGTCCCGTCAGTGCTATTCAGCCTTTTAAGTGAAAACTTATTTAGCACTGTTTTAAGATTATTTCATTTGATTATCGTGCTTTGGTTTTAGACGGTTTACTTTTTTAGCCCCTGACGGAAAACGAGGGGTGTTATGACTTTGTCTCTATGTGAATATTTTTGTCTGTCTGTGGCATCGCAGGTCTTCAGCTAATGGACGTATTTAGATGCGATTTTCTTTTTTTAAAAGTTTTATTCAATGGCCACATACGCCTAAAATCGGTCAAAAATGTAACGAGAATGGACTATTTGTTTAAGGTTCCAAGTTCTAATTTTTGTTTTCATTGTTAGATTGGCACAAGTGTTTTCCATTTTGGCGCGGAGTTTAAGTTAAATTAAATATAGTATCGCTGCTCTAGGCTACTTTTAACAAATCTGTATACATCAAGTGCCGACTCTGCCCCGGGCTACACAAGAAGGCCATCATTGTGAACAAATTTCGACCAAATTCTTAAGGCCCCACGTATGCAAAAATCATGTTTTTTCATACAAAATACTCATAGATCTAGGTGACAAAAATACACAAGATTAACATTAATATTCTTTATAAGACTGTTGTTTCCAAAACACGATTCATTAGACTTTACTCTATAGAAAAAAAATCAAAAAGGTAACCCTTTTTTGAAAGCATAACCCAACTGTCTACTTCATTTATGAAAATATTGACATCAGATTTAACTTAAACATAGATAAGTATTATACGAGTACCTAAAAGATAATTGTTTCAGTTTTTGTATTTTTTTCAAATTACGTTTATAGTGTCAAAAATAGTGATTTGTCGCTTAAGACATTTACTTTAGAGCGCAATTATTTCATAGTAATCATGGAACGGGGGAGTGCGGCGTGTGGCTCCTCTGGCTAACTAAGTGTAGGGCCTTAATCGGTAGAAGACACAAAAGAGAATACGCGGCGAGAACTGAACTCAATTCCAGAAACAGCGTTTAAAAATGTTTTGATGACTGCATTATTTGTTGGCGTAAGTGTATAGTTTTTGCAGGAGCATACTTTGAAGGTGATAAAATAAATTTTGATGAATAACAAACAGTAACAGTTACTAAGTTAGGCCTCAAGCAAAAGTAAGTTTACCGGCTACCTTATCTTCCGGACCGGAACATGTCTACGGCAAGCGCTGACGTTAAGGCGGCAGGAACAGGCGGCTTTATAGTGAAATAGATTTCGGTCACATTGCTAACTACGAAGATTGTAGGGCGAGATCTGAAGATTGCTTTTAATAGCCAGACCTCAGTAATTTTTAACCCTCACACATTTTGATGTGTCTTTGGCGTCATAACGTTGTAACTGATCGACCGAAAGTGATCGAGATAGTTCTTAGCTACATTTCATATACCTGCGTTTTGTTTCGAGTTATTGAAAACTTTTCATTTTGGGATTACTAAATTGATTGCCCCTTATATTTAACTTTGAAAATATAAATATGGAAGTTGATTCAGTCCACATCTAGTTTCAGTCACATCGGTCAAAATATTATTAATTTTAATTCACCAACAGTGGTTTAACTACTTAAATGCTTGATGAAACGACAGTTAACAATTACAGTTAGTGCAGAGAGAATGTGAAAGTAATTACCAGACAATTACCTTTGTACCAAATACTAGTCACTAATTAAATGTTCAGTATAATCTCTGCTAATAAGGAACTTGAAACGAGGCGCAACTTGATATTCATGCACGCACACGATTTGCGTTTAATGGGACAGTCCCGATTTAAAATGTTATTACTAGGCAATTTCCTTTATTTCAAATCAGAGGCACTAAATAGAAGTTTATTACAATCTCCGCTAATGGAGATCTTGAATCGAGGCATACTTTGAAAACGTAAGTGCAGTCTACTTCATATTTACTATCTTTGTTCTGAAAGAATCCAAAGTTACTGATAATGAAAAAAAAAACAGTTTGAGTAACTGCCATATTATGTTGAAATCTAGTGTTTACTGTAGGTGCAAAAGAAAATACAAATCTATTCTTTGCAATAATGTAATTAAGTAAAAGTGCAAAAAGTGATGTCAAAGTTGCATATTTTTGAGCCATATTATTTATTATAATATACTGAGTAAAAACAACTTATTTCTGTACAAATTCCTGCCGTCAAAATGGCTCTGTCATATTACGGTCTGGAGTATAAGGTAGCCAATAAACTTGCACAATAGGCATAACATCCCGGCCACAGGACAGTAACCTGTTTCATCTATGGCGTCCAGAGGTCACGGTTGTCTCTTACCGTCAAGAGAACCGTGAGCTTGTTCCCTGATATCTCACAAAAACATTATTATTATTGTGTATACCTAATTCAAATAAATGCCCTTTAACTGCTCTAGTTGAAATTTATTGGCCATATAATAACATTTTACTTTTGTTTAAATCATGTTTATCTTAAAAACTATCATATAACATGTACCTATTCAAAACAGGTTTGAAACAACGTCGAGCAGTCGTGCGGCTTATTGTGAAAGAGGAATCTCAATCTTATAAAGATATTAGGATATTAATCAATCATATAACATGTATATTTTTCTTAAATGAATATTTTGCATTTTTTGTATTTTTTTGTATTCACAAAAAAGATTAAATAGACTTTGAATACCTTTTTGCTTAGTGTAACTCCTGCTTCGACCTTTCCTTTTTTTTATTTGTAGGTAAAAAAGATTAAAGTATACAAACTAAAAAAAAGAAAAAAAGCTTCTCCATTTTCAGTACACAAGTTTTGGGACCTGATACTTGCCACATCAACCATTTTGAATGCCAGATTTTATGTATTACTTAATATTTTGAGCTATAAATAGTATTATTATTAATTGCAAATGCATTATTTGTTAGTTGACTACATTTAAGACTCATTGTATGAGTATGTAACAATAAACATTGACTGAAGAAAGTGCAAAATTAAGTTGTTATTATAGTCTGTCTCACAATATAACAAAGACCAAAACACCAGGTTAAACTTTGTTGTTCTTAACTCCTTATTAATTGATAAGACGTTATAAGTACAACATTAATTAAAGGAAGACAGTCCCAATTTAAAAAAATACATATATGGCCACAGTAGTATTTCGGACTGAACTTTGATAACGGATATTATTAGTTTACTGTACTTCGTGGGTTGCTGTTTCCATTTTTAATTTCAGTCTAGTAAAGTCTATTCGCGGCACATTTGTCACCAATTCTGAGAACTAATAGGTACAAAGTTTTGTCATATGTTAGAAATAGACCAGTTGGTAATCCTGAGGCCCGTAGCTTAGTGCAACTTTTCCAATTCAAACCAACAATTCCTCGGGATTCATCTAATGCTCGTTTATTTTCAGAACAGAAGTTTCGAAAATAAACGAGTGCATAGAATGTTTGAAGAGCTATTTTGATAAATGAAAAACAGTTAAAAAGTATTACAATTCTTTACACATTTGTACAGCTTGAAATTGATTGACGTTAAATCAAATATAGGGACGTAGAGAATTAAGCTATCTAAAATTAGGTGTAGCTCACATATAATATAGTAATTTAAAATAAAGCATACCTACTAACTAGAGATAACTTTAGTTGATGCATATTCTGCTTGGTTCACCACAAAATCTTTTTAAAACTTCTCTATTTAATATTGATTTTGTCACTTTTTTATTGGATTTTTTTGTCAACATTTAATCTAAGTAGCCCGTTTAAATGGACAATTAGGTCATTAGACAATTTCAATTTTAAAGCTGTAAACATAATATAGGACGCGGTCAAAGGGTATTTTGGTAATAAAAGTATACTGAGCCTTGCAAAACTATTGGAGGTAAGTTGCGGAAGTGACCTTGAGCGTTCAGACGTCCAAAGATATCTGGCGCGCTGGATGTTTATCGCCTCCGTGGTCTAGCGGTTCAGTTTTTGGACTTGACTGCATGAGGTCCCGGGTTCGAATCCCGGGTCGGGAAACAAAAAGGAAATTGGGTTTTTCCAATTTTCTAACGAAAAAAAACGTTGCTAAAGATTGGATATGTTCCCAGTTGGCGATAGGCTTGCCACCTATCACATTGTGGGACTTAGTGTCTTTGGCTAGGGTGCCTTGATTGTATCTCTGCCTACCTCTACGGGGCTATGAGCGTGAAGATACTTTTTTTTTGACGTTTATGTCAGCCGATAGCATCCGCGGACAGTATGTACACAGTACTTATCATTCTAGGCTGGAAGCTTATATGTTTCCAGCTAAGTGAACCTTCTACTGGGGAGGGAGGGCTGTTGTCCCCCGTACCTAGCTACGCCTATGTCTATTATAATGGGATACTCAGACCAACACGGAAAACAGTATTAGATAGGTACTATTCCCATTTTGATAGAGATAGTAATATTTAGCATTTTATTTCAAAATGCTCTCGCTTTAAAGTAAAACAAAGTGACAGTTAAAATGATCACAATGGCCGTTACTGAATATAGAAACCAATGACAGAGTGTCAATAATTAGCATGACCGCAACAATGTGTATCGTGGGCCCAAGCCCAATAATCACACCCGCTAATTAGATACATTTGGCGGGTAAAATACGTGTCTATGGATGTATGGTTTTTTAAATGAAATCAATGTAAAACATGTATAGCATTTAGTAGTACTATTTAAATTATGCGCTTCGGCTATATTCGTCAAGCTTTAGAAATCCGAAAGTATTTTAAAGATATCTATAATATATAGAGCTATTATTAAGCAAGTAATCATTTCGCTTAAATTTAGATTAAGTCAGTCAATTTAAAAATAAAAATTTAAAGTGTAAAAAGAGTAAAATGTGTAAAGCCGCAGCGCATAATTTATATAGTAGTACTATACATACGTACATTAAGAACATACTTAGGCCTACTACATACATTCGGAAATTAGTTACGGAATTCTGTTTCGGCAATATTTCGAACGCAATAAAAATCTATGGACCTGCCACACGTGTCAGAATTTTTTCATACTTAAGATTTCATACTTTATGGGGCGTCATTTTATTTCTCAATAGACAAAACGGGATTTCGAATGGATGTGGCTAGCCTTACAGACCTGCTTAACTTCCTTTACATTCATTACCTTTTTCATACAAATACGCCGGTTTCAGAGATTCTTGACACCAACCTCAGATAAAATCCGATCAACCTAGGTCTCCCCAGATACATACATCTATCCACATTTGCAATGTATATCTGTATTGTCAATCTTTCATCTGTCATTCTTTCCAAGTGACCGAATGACCGGGGCATGCCCTTATTCGTTTTTACATCAACACTTTTTTCAGATTTTATCACTATTGTTTCACTGCTTTCACCTTATGATCAAATAGCTATAGAGACGTTAATTAACCTTAAATCAACGTCATAATTTTGTAAATGAAATGTTTACTTAATGACTTATTAAAAGAAAATTCAAGACTCTGAGTGCGGCCTTAAGTCTTTCACATTGATTGAAGTTGTCTATATTAATAATTTCGTCAAGGGGTACGGTAGGCTCGATTGAAACCTTACCTGAATAATAAAACATAAAAAAATAATGATTTTGAGTCGACAACATATATCCGCAAAATTCGGATTATCGAGTATTTTTTTAAATTCTATGTTAAATTCTAATGTGTTGACAGACAAATCACAGTCACTTACACAACACATATTGGTTGGTAGTTAATAAACGTTCTGTTTTGTGATGTGTAATAGAGAATATTCCTTTATAAGTACAATTGCCAAATTCTCGGATAAGTACTCATAGCAATTTGTTTTTTTTACTTTATGTTACTTTACTTTAAATGGTGATTTAAAATAAAAATTATTTGTGTAAAAACTTTGGCAGTTTTTATTTACTATATTTATTAAACACGATGAATGAAGCTATACGAATCTATGTCTTGCTTATACCTTTAATATTTCTTCAAAACCGGTGACTACAGAAATATCTACCTACATTTTGCACCTAGATGTATATTATGAGTCACATTTTACCCGAGCTAAGCCGGGTTCTTATCTAGTAGTTAATGTTTTTGTAACATTTTTTAGCTTTGAATTAAGAACAACAAGAACAAATGACATTTAAAATTATTACAACAGCTGTAAAAATGTGGAACATTTTTGAGATAAACTATTTCGATTCAAGAATTCGATAACAACAAAATATATATTCAGATTTCCATTCCATTTGTTATTTAATAACAACAAAATCTTGTTACTCTGTTTTCAAACAGAAGGTACATTCTGTATTTTAGAAAAAAATGTTTTTGTTATTGAAAAATTGTTTTTAAAGTGTGTGTTTTTTCAAAAACACCCAATAAATAATAACAATAAATAATAAATATCCCTGGACAAATCACACGAATTGAATCTAACCCCAAACTAAGCAAATTATATGCTTGTGTTATGGGTGTTAGTCAACGATTCTAATACATAGAAATACTTAAATAGATACCAGAATATATTTAATAAACACCCAGACCCGGAAATGCAGACATCTAAATGTTCATCACACAAATGCCTGCCCCCGTCGGGAATCGAAACGTGTTTTCGGCTAGTCGTATGTACCCTGGTTGTGCCTCTGCCTTATTCTTCGGGGATATGGGCGTGAAGATACTTTTTTATAGAAAATCCAGAAGTTATTTTTCGTCACTTTGAACAGAACTCAGACTTGAAGATCACGACGATGGAACTACTTGTACTAAAATGAAAATGTACTAAAATCCATTATATGCCGACGAAGTTGCGATAAACTGCTAGTATTACATATTGTTAATAATACAATAGCTTTTTAAGTATTCCGACCAGAAACAAATCGGCCCAGCCATTTCTAAATTATAAACTAACCGAACTGGCGTACTTCGTATATTTTGAAATGACTAACAGTTTGTGGGAAAATTAAAGTGTTATTTTCCTATTTGCTATTATAGAAGTAAATGAAGTCGAGGGTACAGCTAGTCTAACATATGTGTAAAATACTAGCCAACCCGGCGATCTTTGTATCGCCTGACATTAACAATGACAGCTACTAAAATTTTGTAGGACAAAGTTGAAATGTGGTTTTTTCCACTTTCCCTACCATTTCCGGGTTTTTTCTTCATACGATTCTTCTCCTGATAATAACCAATACAACAAAAGAAGAATTAACAAACTTGTTCTATCCGTTCAGGCGTGATGCGATGACCACGCGAAATGGGGAATAATTTTGACATACATAGATATTTTGAATATTACCTATGTACCTTCCTTTCTTTCTTTCTTTATATTTTGGCCTTCACGTTAGTATTTTGCCATTCGTCAAGTAGAAATTTGCATCAAATTTTATATCAATTTTAATCAATTATAATTAGTCATCAGTCATAGGTCGTCAGTAAGTCATGTCAGGCTCTTGAGTAAAGCGGCGGCCTCATTACACTAGCTCATGTAAGGAGATTTGGCGGCAACGAGGAAATACATGATACGCTAATTTCTTCATGATTATTTCGTTTGTGCACTTTTACTGAACAAAATTATACAAAATGCCACCAAAATTGACTAATTTCACTCAATATCAACACGAAATTTAATAATTTTGAAAAAACTTCGACCATCTTTTCTCTCGATGGCGCCAAAAACTCCTACCTCTGTACCTATATATTGGTAGTGTAATAAAGTACTGGCATATCGCATAGTAAACATTATCTACAAATTTCTCCAGAGACCAATAGCAATAAGACAATGGTTATAGTAAAGATTAGCGAACAAAGAGACGAAATCCTTTATCTAGCTGAATACCCAAGTATGCCTTTACACATCATTGTGCTGATAAACTAAACACCACTCCGGTAACAATGGACTGCTCCTAAATAGATTTATTGACACTTCCGAGCCCGGGAAAGTGCTATTCAAATATTTGGTGAAATAGTAAAATCAACTGAGAGTTGTCATATAAAAGTGGGTATTATCATAAACCTGGTAAACACAATTTAGGCAGTTCAGACTCTTGTAAATAATTTAGAACGCAGCTTTGCAGAGAAAGTCGTTGGAGACGAGAGTGCACGTCCATTTCAAATGATTGTTAACCCATTCACAATTAAAAAAAAAACAGTAGCAGTCGTGGGACTGCCGATAGAAGTGAAAACGGAACTATTAAGTTTAGAGTAATTAAAACTATATGCAAAAATTACATGAAATTTTTTTATGTTTTATTTATTAGTTACATATGATGGGTTAAACAAATCATGAACAAAATATAAATACAAAGTGGTTGAAAAAATAATTAATATACAATTATCTTGTCAGTCAGAAATAGTCGATGTATTAGTGTATACGTGCGTACACAGGCTACTGCGCGTGCGCTAGTCTGGCTCTTCATAGCTATAGATATACTATTATCATTAGCATGTCGGTGACGCGAACCGAGGATTTTACCCTCTACCAAAACGCTCAACGCGCCTAAAGAAGTTTTCACTTCAAAAAGTGTGCGTATGTTTTTTTATGATATTGGAAAGCAAACAAGCAGACGTATTTCCGGGTAGTAAGAAATTCACGCCGCCTAGATACACCAAAGGTGGTAATGGTGAATTGCCAACGAGCAAAAGTAAGTTTACCGGCTTACCCTCCGAACCGGAAAACATCATGACGTTATAGCGGCAGGAATAGGTAAGGCGATGGTATCAATCCGGGGAGACGCTGCGAAACTCTACTACCTAGTCAGATGTCACGGTGTTAGTGACGGTAAGCCTATGCTCGTCTTTTACGAGCTGCCTGGCAGTAAGGTAGACGGTCTGTTCTGCAAAGGAGCGCCGACCAACACGGGGAAAATGTAAATGGTATATGATTCATTCACGTCAGAAGTTGAATTTTATAAATATAAAATCCATTATGTACTCCTCTCATTCCCTCTCTGACTAAATCCTATACATTTATATGTTTCTTTTTATAAATACGAGTTCATCACTTTCGTTTCATCGACTCTGAAATCATAATGATTCTCAAGAAGTTTTCAATGTATTCTAGACTAGCTGTTACCCGCGGCTTCGCCCGCGTAGTCTACTAATTGAGCGCGGCAGACGACACCCTTTCGTGGCTGCGGCCATTGAGCTAACTTTTCAAAAGCCCTTTTTGGGCTGCGAGCAGTTGAACGGTTATATAATAGGAATACGTTATTATGTTTACAGTTTTATCTGCACTTCGGCAAATCCTGTTAAATTAAACTGTATATCAAGTTTATATAAAAATTTACTGTTTACTTTTAAAGCTCTTGTTTACATTAAACCTCTAACAGATTTTTTTTTCGAAATTTTAGAAATATACGTAAGTACGTAAAATGTACTGTTTACTTTTAAAGGTTTTTTTTACTTTACGTAAAGAGGTTTACTGGTTTAAGCGTGAAAGCGTAACAGACAGACAGATAGAGTTACTTTCGCATTTATAATATTAGTAGGGAAGTAGGGATTTTTAACCAATTTTGCTACTATGTATATCATAATTTCTTTGTGCGTTTTTTGTTAATTATAAACTGATGTACGTGGTTCATTGTTATGGACTTATGGTAAAAATTGCCGTTTAATTATTTTTCCTACGCAAATTGTGCCACCCCCGTTCACCCTCATAGGGGTTGATTTTCAAAAAACGCTTAGATATATATCTCATAATTTGTATTGCAGAGCATTATTTCAGTGTCACGCAAAATATTTCAATAGAATTAAATTTCCCAGACAAATTTATCCACCCCCTTTAACCCCCAATGGGGGTGAATTTCTAAAAATCCTGAAATACGTGTTTCATCATTTGTACTAAAAAGCATTAATTCAAAGTTTCATGCAAAAATGTGCAATAAAAATATTTTTCACATACATACTTTGCCACCCCTTTTAAGCCATTTAGGGGTTGAATTTCCAAAAAATAATATGCCTGTGTCCTTCTCATATCTATACACCAAATTTCAGCAAAATCGGTTGGGTGGTTTAGGCGTGAAAAGGTAACAGACAGACAGACAGACAGAGTTACTTTCGCATACAAACTTTATAATATTAGTGTGGATTATTAAATTACGAACGTAAATACAATTTAGATAAAAAATGTCGCGCTGAAAAGCACGTTTGTATTAAGTTTGTTCTTTTCCTCGCAAGGGAGCTCCGATAAATGCGTGCGATCGCTGTAAATTACAGTCCTATGAAAAAGGCGCGTGCTTCGTCGCGCACGCACCGCGGCCAGCCGGTACCGCCGCAACTGCGA
>NJDD01001905.1:99588-110213 GCA_002245505.1 Calephelis nemesis
CCTATTGAAAAAAACCGCATCAAAATCCGTTTCGTAGTTTTAAAGATATAAGCATACATACATACAGACAGACGCGGAAAGCGACTTTGCTTTATACTATGTATAGATATACCTGGCGAAAGAAAATTGACATTACATCTTATAGCTTTTAACGTTAGCTACGTCACTGACTGCACAACTTGCTACGATTCGTAGAACATGCCTACGAAGCGCTACGAAACTCATACCAAACGGTAATAATGTTAAAACTATGAAGCCAATAACAGTGATCGTTGAGGGTAATGTAAATTAATGTTCCGAAGGCTCTACCGTATGTAGACAAAGTTTTCCTAAAATCGTATTAAAGTACTCGTAGACCATATTTCAACTAAAACAAGAAAACGAGGATTCAACCTCAATATGTGCTCAAGGTGTCGGTATTCAGTGAAGCGAAGTTAAAGGAGCGAAGTTTGCGAATTCACCCTCGGGGCCGATCCAACTTCTCTGTTGCAATAAATAAGGATTTTAGCGACAAATTACCGCCCAAAAGTGTCTCACCCTTTTCGGTAAAGTTTGCAACTACTGGAAATGGAATGCTTAACCGAAATCGATTCCGATGCAAAATACATTGCCGTAAACTTCTTCAAAATTCTTCTTTATAAGATTGAAAGACTTCAAGATTTTATTTAGTTTTATTTAAGGAAACGTAAAAGACTCGTTCGCCTCTATGGTCTAAGAGTTCAGTTGTTGGACTTGACTGCATGAGGTCCCGGGTTGGAATCCCGGGTCGGATAACAAAGAAAACTGGGTTTTTCCAATTTTCTAATAAAAAAAATGTTGCTCGGGAATGGATATGTGCCCGGTTGGCGATGAGTTTGCTACCTATCACATATTGGGACTTAGTATCTTCGGCTAGTCGTGGGTGCCCCGATTGTGCCTCTGCCTACCACTTCAGGGATATGGGCGTGAAGATAGTTTTACAACTAACTCAAAACCATGATTTGGCAAATCGGTCCAGCTGTTTTCGAGTTTTAGCGAGACCAACGAACAGAAATTGACTTTTATATATAAAAAGAAGACTAGTACGTCAAGTGATAGTTTACTGAAAAGTGTTAATAAATCGAAAACATGAGAGAGACTTATGAGACACAACCGTCAAAATTCAACTAATAGTTTAAGTTTTATCTTGCGTATTTGTAATTTCTCTGTATTTGGTACCCAATAAGTTATTGTATAGCACTGTCAAACCGGCCATCATAGCGTGTCCCCAGTATAACTTTCAGAATATCCAAATGCTTCTTGCGGCTTCACTCAGAGACATCAATTAACGTTTAATCTACCATTGAGTTACATTTTTTTATAGAAAATGACGACTTATTCCCGGTTCATATATTCAAGAAACGAGTCGTTTTGCTTACAAAAGAGTTTTTTGACGAATAGTAAGAAATCAGACTGCGGTCGTTCGTTATTAATCGTTAACCCGAAACATTTTGTGTAGCTATGAGCAACACTTCTTTAGTTTTAGACAAACTACCAATGGATATACTAACGGATTACGGATCGTTGACTATAGAAACCGGGCTTTAATGATAAAAGACGATTGACGTCTCTGAGTGAAAGTGTGCCAATGTTAAAATCTGAAAGCTTCATCTGTCCTTTTGTATGCTTAAAGTTTTAAAACTACGCAACGGATTTTAATGCGGTTTTATTTTAATAGATAAAGTGTTCGAAGAGGAAGGTTTATATGTATATTTCATAATAGTGCGAAGCTGGGGTGGGTCGGTAGTAATATAACAAATGAAAACACCAGACAAAAAGCATTTTCTTAAGTCATTAAATGGATAAAATTACCAGACAATTCACAACGAACAAGGAATTTAAAGCTTTAAACATCAGCTACAAATTTTTGTTGTAGTTATTTAATATCCGTACCTCTCCTATTACTTTAAACATTTTCAACGTAATCCTTGTTTTAGGTATAATAAAGACATTTTCCAACGTGATAAAGCGTCCGATATCTTATAACAGCGAGATTGTAAACTGACGAAATGCTTCTCAAATCACTCTCTTTATAGCCTGCGCTGCCGATATTTACTTTCAGGAACTTCTATACTATACGTTTCTTGCACACGAATTTCAACCATATAGTTTACGATTTACAGTATTTAATTCAATACCAATTACTTGAAATACTGGCTGATAGAAGCAGATTTTTTGTATACTTTAATAGATAAGCTGGAGACTTTATCGACGCTGATGCTCGATTCAGAATATCCTTAGACAGGTGTATCTTAATGCTGAAACCATTCCCAGTAATACTCTTTGTACTCATACTTGATGTGTTCTAAGAATATTTGGAAATTGGATAAAAGATAAGCTTTTAAAATATTGAAAACTTGAGTGCCTGAGTTTTTGATGTTTTATTATTTCTTATAACATTTTAGTTGAGTGATATATACTGATAAAAATGTTAAAAGCTCTTTTATTTAGTTCTTTTAGTTCCATCTGTCCTCATTCTAATGGAATTTCATATGTCCTGTTTGTAATGGAATCTTGCACAATTGGCCTAAAACCTTGCCCACGCATCTTCCACATTTATGGTGTCTATGAATAACGGTTATCTCTATCCGTCAAAAGATTCCAATAACATAAAAGGAAAAACAAAATCCAGAGTAAAACAGAGTTTGGTATTCATGAGCTTGTTTAAAATTTTCAATAACAAAAGTAATAATTTGTATTTATACCTATGTATTATCAATTATTATCATATATAATGTTAATACGTGAAGTGAAAACTTTGGACCTCTTTTTACGAAGGTTGCGAGGACGGAGGAGTATGAAATTTGGCACACTTGTAGTTTACGTGTAGCAGAAGTGCAGAACGTTAATAGTTTTCATTAGTGCTTATATTTAAATTAAATAAAAAAATAAAAAAAATCCACATACTACCATTCATTTGACACACAGAAACAAATGTTTTGATAGTAACGATCAAATATCACAGATGGCGCTCAAACTACATACACGAAATTTGGAAATAAAGTAGTTGAGCTTGATAAATGAAGATGGCGTCCTTATCAAAAATATATTAAAATTTACTTTGGTCGAATTTCGACCAATGGGCGACCTTATCAACCCGAAGCATTCAAATGGTCGAAAAACTTTTATTAAACAGAAAATCAAAACCTTCTTTTTTATAATATTGTAAGGCAAAGCAGACGGATTTCCTGATGGTGTAAAATTCACGCCACCTAGAGACACGAAAGATGGTAATGGTGCATTGGCAGCCTAAATGTAGGCCTTGAGCCAAAGTAAGTTTAATAGATACCTTATCCTTCGAACCGGAACACGACAATGGCAAGAACTGACGTTATGGCGGCAGGAATAGGTAAGGCAGTGGTATCAATTGAGGCGAGTCGCAGCGGCGAAACTCTACCACCTAGTCAAATGTCACGGTGTTAGTAATGGTAAGCCTAAGCTCGCCTTTTATAAACTGCTTGGCAAGAAGGCAGATGGTCTATTCTGCAAAGAAGCCCGGATCAACACAGGGAAAAAATTAAAAAAATTGGAAATAAATAAAAAAAAATTACACACATTATTGATGTAATTTATTTAAAAACACTTGTACTTTCCACAATATATTTTATTATTTTTATAATTTAGCCAACCGGTTTCGCTATACAAGCATCATCAGGGCTATATAACAACTGAAGTTTTGTTAAAAATAATACCGTCTAATTGTCGCCTTCAAAAATGACGGTATTTAAATAAAAACATACTAAGTGATGACATTAGTAAACAAATTTGAATTAACTGGGTTGACACGTTAGATTTTTACCCCAATAATGGGGAAATTTTCCCTTAACTAAGTACTAATAATGATATTTATTAAACTAAATTCTACTATTAATAAATGTTTGAAAAATGTAAATCAAATTAAAAATTAATTATTCTAATAATGGTAAAATAAAATCAATAAATCAAACTACTTTGGTAAAAACCACATTGTACAACAAAAAACATTTCGAAATACTAAAAAAATAATAAATGTCAAATTAAAACGTTATACATTACAAAATTCAATAGAAATATAAAATAATTATAATAAAATAAAAGGAAATGTCAAATGATTACGCTAAATAAAACTATGTCAAAAAATGGCTGTCAGAATTAATTATTTACTCCTAAGAATGCTATAGATATCTATTTATTTATTAAAAATTATTTGTGTATGTAAAAATCTACTCATTAAAAAACATGTTAAGCAGTGGAGAACTATTCAAATCTTCCTGATCATTTAATAATTTGGGGTCCCTTTTCCTTCTATTAATTTCTAAAGCCTCTAAGGAATTGAGTTTCTTACCTTTGTTACAAAAATGAAGGGCTTTAAAGTTATTTAATGGATCAAAACAGTGACCTTCCTTTAATAAATGCTTCGCAAAAGCAGAATCCCCTTTACCTAACCGCCAATTAGCTACATGTTCTTTTACCCTTATTGTGAACGATCGTCCCGTTTGTCCTACATATTCACTATCACAATCTTGACACTTCAATTTGTACACTCCACTCCTTGACAATGTTGGTACTCTAGATTTGTTATTAAAGAGTAATCTTTCTAAAGAGTGGCAAGTGTAATACACTGGTTTCTTTTTATGAAGCAATCGGGAACATTTGTATGTGATGTTACCTAGAAATGGCAATCTTACATACTTTGGTGGTTCTTTTTGTCCAGTTGTTGCGTATAAATAATTTGCCACTTGCTTCTTAGTCTTATTCTTTATTAAGGAGTCAATCATTTTAGTGTCATATTCATTGTTAACAGCTATAGTTTTTATAGTTGCCAGTTCCTCCCGATAATCTTCTTTATTTAATGGTACTGAAAAAAGTCGATGTACCATGGCGTGAAAGGCAGCCTGCTTGTGAACATCTGGGTGATAGGAATCTGCAGGTATGATGTTATCGCTAAATGTGTCTTTTCTATAAACTTTAAATTGATGTTTACTTGTTGTAATGTTTATATTCAAGTCCAAAAAATTTATTTGATTGTTGCCAATCTCCATTGTAAACTGGATTTTAGAGTGTAACGAATTTACAAATGCCAGAAAGTCCTGAAGTACATGTTGAGGTCCGGTCCAGAGGCACAAAATATCATCCACATATCTAAACCAATAACGAATATATGATTGGAATATGTCACAACTATGTATAAGTAGTTCTATTTTGTTCATAAAAACATCTGCGTACAGTGATGAGAGTGTATGATAGATTGCTAATCCATCTAATTGGCTGTATATTGTGTTGTTAAACGTAAAGTAATTTTGTGATAAACATAATATTTCGAAACAATGTGTCAAATCAATTATTTTTTGAGGTTCCAAGTTCGATTCTACCAATACTTTATAAATTTCCTCTTTACAGTCCTTGATTGGTACACTGGGAAATAAGTTCTTGACATCGAATGATACTAACCTGGCCTCCTCTGGTATATTAATATTTTTGATTTTATTAATTAGGTCAAGACTATTTTTAATAGCATATGTTGGTTTAAATTTTGTCATACTCTTAAAAATCTTGTTGACCTCTGAAGCAAATTTATAGGTAGGTGCCTCTGTGTATGTAACGACGGGACGAATAGGTGTTCCAGTTTTGTGTAGTTTATAGTACCGACGTAGCCGAGGTATATTTGGGTTCATTATTTTCAGTTTGTATTCATCAGCTGGTGTGAAAATACTATTGGCAGAATTTAATGTGTTTTTAACCATTTCATTGAATTTCTTGGTAGAGTCACGCTTCAATATCACAAAGGGTCCGCATTTGAGAAAATCCATGATTTTGTTATCAAATTCTTGTTTGCTTGCTATTACAATCGTATTCCCCTTATCTGCTTTAGTGATTATGAGGTCGTTATCCCTCACTTTATCTTTTATAGTTTTTATTGCTTCCCATTTTCTATTTTTCTTTTGTGTTTCTATTTCTGATTCGAACTCTTTTTTGATTTTCTGGGCTATTATATGTTTTGTCGCTACATCACTTGTTATAATGTCTATGTCTGTAGCTAAATATCTATATCCTTTATTCTAGTTTGAAACTCTGGTACATATTTAGGACCTTTTTCTAATACTCTCATTTCGTTCTTATTAAATACAATATCTGTCATATTACATACCCTGTCATAAAAAGTCCTGGATGGTATATGATATTGATAAAACGATTGATTTTCAAATTTTTCTTTCTGTAGTTAATTCAACTTCTTAAGATGATTTCTGTGTATTTTAGAGGATAAAAGTTTGGTGATTTCATAAGTTTGGTTAAATAAAATATCCATTTCAACATTATATAATCTTTTATGAAGTTCTATATGTGTCACCTTAATGCGGGAGCTTAAGTTGTTGCGCTGGCAATACCAAAACTTTAATTCATTTTTTACCCACATCAACTTTACATGTTCTATTAATTTTATATTGTAATTTCGGTTATTATTTATTTTAAAGTTATTCAATATGTATTTTGGTGTCACTTTGCAATTTTTACATGCAGTATTAAACCAAAGGTGCTCATTTACCTTAGTAAGTTTTGATAGATTCTATACTTCTTATCGTCGGAGCTTGGTGGAATTCCATTCTTGATGTAATTTATTTAAAAACACTTGTACTTTCCACAACATATTTTATTATTTTTTATTTTTATAATTTAGCCAACCGGTTTCGCTATACAAGCATCATCAGGGCTATATAACAACTGAAGTTTTGTTAAAAATAATACCGTCTAATTGTCACCTTCAAAAATGACGGTATTTAAATAAAAAACATACTGAGTGATGATATTAGTAAACAAATTTGAATTAACTGGGTTGACACGTTAGATTTTTACCCCAATAATGGGGAAATTTTCCCTTAAATTGTAAAAATAATAAAATATATTGTGAAAAGTACAAGTGTTTTTAAATAAATTACATCAAGAATGGAATTCCACCAAGCTCCGACGATAAGAAGTATAGAATCTACACACATTATTTTACGAGAAGGCAAATGATCTTTTCTGCGAAGGAGCCCGGAACAATATGGGAAAAACAACTTCTGAACAATTGATAGCAAAAACATAATGATAGTAGATTCCCTTGAAAGGGATAAGATAAAAATATCTTCAAGTTAAAATACGCAGCTGCTTTTCTATTGAAAGAATGAAAAGGGTAGCTTTTCCCAATACCCGCTAATTTATTTTTCGTTTATTTCGTAAACCGCTTTCGATTGGGTTTCCCATTGTGTACTTCAGGAAATGCTTATGCGATTAGAACTCACGTGAGTTTTATTACCTTTTATGTGATTTTTATTTTGGTTTGAATGAAATGATGTAAGAATTATGTGTGGGTGAACAAAAATGCTTTTGTGTAAATCTCTCATGTAATAAAGTAGAAGAGTGAATTGAATTTTAGATATTTGAGGAAAAAACAGGTGTAATTGTAAGTAGGTAAATGAAACGGAAGAATACATTTTGCAGTTTAGAATTTTCATCTTTTTAAATTACAAATTCGAATAAAGGGTTGCTTTTGGTACAAATATTTTATATCTTGGAAATATTTTAATCCTCAGCAAAAGTACTGTGATTATTCGAGGGAAAATCTTACACTTTGTTATTCCACTTTCTATGCGACTACAAATCATACGTTCAATATTATTCACTAAGAAAAAAAATATGGAGACTATTGCTTGCTAGAGATTTTTTGACCCAACTTGTCACAAACCACACACACACACACACACACATAAAACACCAAACTTATAACACGTTTTCTCCGTCGGGGGTTAAAAATAGATATAAGGAAATTTTTTTCTAAACATAATCTGGTATTACTTATGCGGCCAATTGAATTAATTGGATTCAGTTAGTTATCACTATTAATCGAGGCTCCGGAGCTGATAGATCACCGGAGGGTTCCCCCACTTTATCAATCATTCACATCGCATTAGTTTAGAACAGTATCATGCAATGTTACAAATGTATATGACTATAGATAATAATTTATCCGTAGTTAATATTTAGGGACCGAAAAGGCAAGTGTTTTAGAGAAAGCTTAATCGCCTCTGTGGTCTAGCGGTTCAGTTGTTGGACTTGACTACATGAGGTTCGAATCCCGGCTCAGGCAACAAAAAGAAAATTGGGTTTTCTAATTTTCTAGTAAAAAAAATGTTGATCGGGATAGGATACGTGCCCGGTTGGCGATGGGCTTGTCACCTATCACATTGTGGGACTTAGTATCTGCAGCTAGTTGTGAGTGTCCTGGTTGTGCCTCTGCCTACCTCTTCGGGGATATGGTCGTGAAGATGCTTACTCAATTTTAACTAGTTGAATATTTTCCCCGTGTTAATCTGGATCTTCTGAGCAAAATAGAGTATCTTCCTCTGTGCCTGATACCTAGTTAGAAGCGGGAATAGGAGAAATGGGTTACCAGCCAGATTACTGCTGGTAGAGCTTTGTGCAACAATTTGCCCGGGTTTACTTACGGCCTTACCTGATTCCGCCGCCATAGTGGCACTGTCATGCTTCGGTCTGAGGGGTAGGGTTGTACATTACGGTCCTTTTAATTTCTATGGCGTCAAAAGGCCACGATTGTCTCATGCCATCAGGATAACTGTGTTCTCATTCGCTGTTGTATTACATTAAAAGTATGCTCAAAGTCAATTACTATTCCTAGTCGCATTGAATAGATATTAGATGACTCGTCAAACGTTGTTTTGTCTTGTTAATTTTATAGAGATTATTTTAATAGAATGATAAAAAAATTGAATTAACTTTTTTTAATTAATAACATAAATAAGTGAATTATTGATCCATTAATAATGATTAAAAGAAAAAAATACCTTAGGGATAACAGCGTAATTTTTTAGGACTGATAAAAAAAATTGCGAAATAAAAATAGGATGAATAACAATCAATTCTCAGTCCTACCGAGTGAGAATATAAAATTTCATCAAAATCGGTTCAACCGTTTCGGAGGCGTACGGTAACAAATACTGTGACACGAATTTTTAATGTATATACTAAAAATATTCCTCTTAGAAAAAGTGATTTGTTTACTCAGAAGAATGTAGATTTCTTCCTTGCCCAGGGTATGCATTCCTTATCTTCATCTTAGCATGTAGGTTGTTTCTCATGTCTGAGGGTTGGACCTAGTAAAACATTGATGATGAAATACGTTAAAAACTCCTCATAAGGTAGTTCTGATTATACAGTACATGTGATTAAATTTACTATTAATTATTTTAATATACTTTAAATAAAACTAATTTTACAATAATTTACTAATAGTTAATTAATAATATTATATTTAAACAAATTCTAACACTGACTTATTTCTATCATAAAAAACTAACATTTACAGTTTAAAAAAAACAATAATGTCATCACGGTAATAATAACGGCCTTATAATATTAATATATTATAAGCGAAACGTGTGTGACTTTAAATAGTAATAATCTTATTTCGCAAAGTGCTTATGATGAAAATTAATTTAGAAAAGTACATGATGTCATTTTAAAATGTAAATATAAGTCACTAGCTTTTAACGGCAGCTTAGCTCGCTTCAAATTCGGCGTAATACAATTTATTTTTCTTGATACAACACAGTATAGAGTTCGCAGAGCAGTTTTTGGCTTTCTACTCAGATAATTCATTCACTATGAAAAGTCAAAGACAAAATTTCACCCTTTTTTTCTATAGATCTGACGTGATATCAATTTTCTGTCTTGAAAATTGCGGATTGCTGTAATGAAACTCCCCCCCTCCCTATTTCAAGATGATGGAATGGAGACAAAAAGTTACCTTTGTCATTTTCCAACTCTTCTTGTACCTCCACATAATAATTTTAGCGTAGCAAAACTGCAAAAAAATTAACTTCAGTTTTAATAAGTAAGTCAATCACGTACCAAAAATATGAGTATTTTACTAGTTTTTCAGATTCTTTCGTTCAAATCCAGGTTTGGTGGCAATGAGACCATTTCAGAAGTGTGTTTTTTAAAATAAAAATACTTTGTTTAAATAAGAATGTAAAGAAAAACCGATTAATACACAAACATACTCTCACATTCATAAAACTAGTATGGATTATTGGTTACTTCATAGGCCGAGAAATGCGCTCATAGTTCCATTCATCACACACGATCCTCTGGTTTTATTCTCTATGGGAAAAGATGATGATTTCCCTATGAGATAAACGTACGTGCTGTGTTTATGTGTTTATTATTATAAATCAAATAAGACCCATAAACACATATGTGGTATTCAATACTAATACATGCAAACACAATAGTGTTTGCATGTATTAGTATTGAATATAGTATAGTATATAGTATAGAATATAGTATATAGTAGTACTAGAAAAGAATTTTATTACTTTTGAAATACGTTAAATCTCACTATGAGTGTGTGTGTGTTTGTGTGTGTAGCAACATTACTTTTAATACGGATTTTTGTTTGAAAGCTGTCGTGATCGAGATGGTTCTTAGATACAATATTTTTTAATCTTAGTGTTATTGTTTAGTTCACTCAGTTTATTGGTTGATTTTTTCTTTTTTTGGTTAGCCAACAACTTACTATATCGATTTTTGTTAAGCATAATTTATAAAATATTTTAAGTAACAACTAATTT
>NJDD01001905.1:110474-161701 GCA_002245505.1 Calephelis nemesis
TATTCACAGATTATCATTTCATTTCAGTTCATGTCCATGTCTTGTCATACATTTATAAGTTTTATATATTAATTATGTAATTTTTTTTTGAGTTGGTTTTTTTTTTAAGTTGGTTCGCCTCTGTGGTCTAGCGGGCCGGCGTCGGACTTGACTTCTTAAGGACTCGGGTTCAATCCCGGGGATTGTCGGGCAAAAAAAATATAGTATTTTTAATTTGCCCCGGATCGGTTATGTCGTCGCCCGTCGCCAGCCCCAACCGGGCTGGCGACGGGCTTGTCACCTATCACATTGTTTGATTAAGTGTCTTCGTGTACTGGTACTGCCCTGTTTGTGCCTCTACTTACCCCTTTAGGGAAATGGGCATAAATATACTTTTTAAAGTTGAAAGTATGAATTATAAAAAGCTTAAATTATGTACATTAAAACAGAAAACAACTCGTTCCACATAATGATCCTAATTAACAATATATGTGAGAAATTTCACAACGCGAATGCTGAATTTTTCATCAGGAACACCTGCATCGGTGAATTACAGTCCTTTCGCAAATTGCACTTTCATCAAGGTTAATTACTGTTACTGCTGTTTTTTATGTCTATTTAATATGTTAATTAATTAATATAAATTGGTTTTGAATTTGCATTAAGAAATCGTTAATATCTCTTTATTCATTATTGTCTAACAATGTCGTTAATATACTGTTATTATTTTAGCAGCACGTTCCTTTGCAAGGGTGGAAAAACTTTTATGCTATATAAAAACTTCCTTTTTAAACAAAACGCATCAAAATATGTTGCGTAGTTTTGAAAATTTAAAGACACATAGAGACAAATAGAGTAAAGTGACTTTGTTTTAGTATGAAGTGATAGTACAAATATTTAGCGAAATATTATCAATTAATACTTTTAATTGTCGCGTATTTTTAAAGTGGTTTTTCGTGAACACCACTTTGGAAATACGCGACATTTGATAATTAACTGTTGCGTATTTACAACGAGCGAGTTGCAACTTTTGACATGTGGAATTGTTGAAAGCATGTTGAAAGATTAAACCAGTTAATCCCCTTATCTTACGACCCATAAAACTTACCAAGTCCACTTCAGCACTTTTGGTCTCTTCAGAATAACACTGATTAATACGGGGTTCCCGCGCCTTTATTTACGTGTGGGAAATCCCCCCGGGATTTTTTCCACACGTAAAAAGAGGCGTGGAGGAGAGCAGAGACCACTTCAGGGGAGAGCAAAGACCACTTCGGGGGAGAGCAGCGGGTTATGTCAGACTCGAACCGACTAAAAACCACACGATGACCATAACACCGTTTCACGCTTCAACTGTAGCAACCATGTTTCTTTTGACCTACAATAAGTACGTCTCGCTTGTATTTGCACCGGTGTCTAGTGTAGAAGTCACCATTGGTAATAGTTTCTCCATGTCTCAGAATGACATAGGGACTCTGCAGGATCGTATTTCATAATTCAATAATGATCCAAGGCCTCTGTCGTCTAGCGGTCCGGGTGTTGGACTTGACTGCATGAGGTCCCGAGTTCGAATTCTGGGTCGGGCAACAAAAAGAAATTGGGTTTTTCCAATTTTCTAATAAAAAAAATGTTGCTCGGGATTGTAAATGTGCTCGGTTGGCGATAGGCTTGCCACCTATCACATTATGGGACTAAGTGTCTTCGGCTAGTCGTGAGTGCCCTGGTTATGCCTCTGCCTACTGTGAAGATACTTTTTATTCAAGGCCCGAGTGTTGGGTCTTCTGGGGCTAGCATTATTTGGCCGGCACTGACGCTGAGGGGCGGGTTGGGGCCTTCGCTTCCCCCTTATTTGGGGTTTGCGTAGACACGTTTACCGTAACATGTGTACGTAGTGTTGTCAACTAACTCTAAGTCCAATTTTTAATATGGGTTCTTTAGCAACAGATCGGTGAACGCTATAGTTGTTTGTGAAAGAGTATGGTGATTCTTGTATATGGCGTAGTGAGTGATTCAGTAGCTGCGGCATTATTTATTGTTATGATGAGTTTTAAGATATGATTCTAAAGTTCAACTGGATGTTACAGCTTTGTTTTGAGTTCTTGGCTGTTTACTACATAGTTTTTTCTTGCTACGGAGGAACATCCAACACCCACAAGTTGTAACTTCTTATGCTACCAGCCCAATGGGTCTTTGTGTATGTGTGGCTATGTACGTGTGTCTTCACACTTCCACCTATATTTTAGCATAGTCAACTTATTTTTAGGATGGTTTGCCTGTGCTGCTGCCTGAGTTTCTTGAAGTATGGAAGTATATCTAATAAATATCATGTGAGAGGCAACCATATATATAGTATATATAGATATATAGCGGTAGAGTGCTTTGCAGCACTTGCCCGGGTAGGAATCCAACGCCTTAACTATTCATGCTGCCATAACGACATCGTCGTGTTAGGGTCCGGAGGGTAGGGTAGCCGGTAGACTTGCACAATAGGCCTAACATCCCGGCCACAGAACAGCGACGCACCAATAATATCTATGGTGTTCATATTCCACGATATTTCTTACCATCAGGAGAGTCAAGAGCTTGTTCACTGTCATATCACAAACAAATAGTGCAACTAACACCATGACCGTGACTGTTACGCGATTTAATAAACACACATGTGTATAGAGTATACACAACGTGTATTTTAAATAGTCAAAGTCAAATGTATTTCAATTTTTTTAAAAAAGCTTAAAAGTTTAAAAACCATCACTTGAATTAAAAGTTTGAATGAATTCAGCCCAAAAATATTAGAGCGCTAGTGGCACCCAAACACTCGAAATATCAACAAATCAAAAACCTTGGAATAATATCCGGAGTGCCAATAACAGTGAACTGAAACATCAAGTTGACTGAAGCCATTCAGCGTTGAATAAAAAAATATTTCAGATTTCGTGGCTGTTGTTACCTGATATTTGTGTTTATATTTTGTAGGATCAATATACTGCTTACATTTCTTTTCTACGAATAAAGGTATTACTCGAATAAGCTTAATCCAGATTTCTGTGAAGAAATCAAAATAAAACATACATTATTTGTTCTTGCAAACATAAATACATTTTTCCACGTATTTAAAATAAGTACTTTTTAGTTTTTGGAAAGGGCATCTGCCAAGTAAGTAAAATAAGTTTAACCACTCGTAGTTTGTCAAAAAGTAGCGAAGCGTTACTCACATATTAAAAAAATATACATACATACACATACATATCTTCACGCCAAGTCCCTTACGACGTAGGCAGAGAGTATAGAGTGCCAGTCCTCACGATCCTGACAAACCTGTCTTGCTTCCTTCACATTCATTACCCTTTTCATACAAACACGCCGATTTCGGAGACTCTTGACACCACCCTCGGATAATATCCGATTGATCTGATTGTCATATTATGATCAAATGTCAGCCTTGGTCTCCCCGGGTACCTACATCCATCCACATTCGCATTGTATATCTGCTTTGTAATTTATTTTAAAAAATATTATATTTCTAGTTAAATATCGAAAGCGAGCGACCGTAGTTAGATATCTTACTATTTGTACAAAAAAGCTACCATCCATAATCGAAACGACGCGTTTCGTGAATATAGGAACCGGCCTTTAATCAAATGAACTAGTTAAAATGTGAATACTTTAACCTCTCTTAACGATTTGTTAGTAGAAAGCTGTTTCCAAACCAACTAAGTAAATATCACTTATGGCCACTTGCACGTTCCTGGGTTAAGTATTTACCTCTGAGTTAGCTTCTTACTATGGTTAAATCACAGTATTTTTGACAGTTTAACTTTTCTTAAATTTAAACAAGGAACATGCAAGTGCCCTTACGTACTTAAATATGAAGTTAACATTGAGATGTTGATCGTTATGAAGAATGAAAGTGTTAAGTTACTCGTTTTGGATTGGCTGCAAGAAATCACTACATAAAACAAAGTCATTTCCTCTGTCCCTATGTCCCTCTGTATGCTTAAATCTTTAAAATCTTTTGATGATTTTTTTTTATAGATAAAGTGATTGAAGTGGAAGGTTTATATGTATATTATGGAATATCTATATAACCGGGGCGGGCTGCTAGTCATTTATAAACTAGCTCACCTTTTATGCATTTCTATTCTATCTATCTTACTTCCGATGTAACTTGTTAAAACTTGTTTGCAAAAAAATCTAGGTGTTGCCCGCAGCGTTGCCTGCGTGGTAAATCGTCCAGCAGGAACATTTTTTCGGGATAAAAATTATTCTATGACTATTCAAGCTACCCTCTATGTGTGTACCAAATTTTATGAAAATCGGTTCAGCAGTTTTTGCGTGAAAGTTAACAAACAAAGACAAAACTTTAGGATTTATAAATTAATAGGATTCTAAGTTCTTTAAATTTAAAAATTCTACAATTTTGAATCTAAACTTCTTTGTTTCTTAACTGCGGGGCTATTCTGTATCTTTTCAACCGACGAAAAAAGGAGGAGGTTCGACCAATCGAGCCGTATGTTTTTTTTTGTATGTATGTTACTCGATTATTCCGATGTTTGTGGACGGATTTTCAAAATCGTTTTTTTTAATTGAAAGCCTATACTCCCGCGGTGGTCTTGTTATAATTTGGTCCAGGGGCCCTACCATGAACGCTTAAAGCAGTATTATTTCCATCTTGCTAAATGTCTGCCTTTATATGCAACTCTGTCGTATACGTCATAAGGTTGTCTTTCTCGACTGACAATTAGTATTGTTGAAATAGTACTGTTTTAAGAGCTTATGGTAACCCCCCTGATCTACATTAGCATTAATGAGAAAACCATATATGTTTCAAATTTGAAGTCGGTTTTTTTGCAGTTTTACTGTGTTTAAATTATTAGTGATGATCACTGGGTAAAGTGTACATCAAATAGCTGTCAAATGACGTGTTTTGTATTTGCTATCTCTATCACGTTTCTGTTGGTCACAGGAGATAGCAAATATAAAACAAGTAATTTGACAGCAATTTGATGTACACTAAACTTAGTGATTACCACTAAAAAGATACAGAATCAGCCACCTGGTCATTTCATTCTTGAAGTCTCAACTCCTAGAATATCGGTAAGGTTTATTCAAAATCAAGTGCAAGAATGATTTGAATTGTTTATTATTGTTCTCTATATTCGGACCTGAAGTGTAGATATGTGGACTACCCTTGACGCTCCATTCACTTCCGTCACGTATAAGTGAATATACATATTTGTAAGTCTACACTTCGACAAACAATGTACCTACATCATGGTGTACTTTTTATTGCAATCTTTTGTTCATTTCCTTCGTTAGTAATTTTGTTTACTTTTTATGTGAGACTAGCCGACCCGGTAAACTTTGTATCGTTTGACATTGAAAGCCATTAACATTTTGTATGGAAAAAAATTAGAAAAAACAACAATTTTGAAACATTCTTCATTGGTTCTCCGCTCTTATAAGCCTTAGCGTGCCTGTATCCTTTAGATTCCTCGATAAATGGGCTATCTAACATTGAAAACTGAATTGAGGAACTCTACCCAACGACTTAGACCCTTAGACTTAGAGACTTAGTTAGTAAAGATCCATTTCAATTTATGCTCGTTCACTCGCTTTTATAAGCTGCCAGATTAGGTAGATGTCAGATACTTTCCAACATTATCAATTAATGCAAATTGGAACTAGTTATTCAACTAACAAATATTGGTACGGGTCTGCTGTTTAGAAAAGATCACCTGCTTCTTTTAACGTAGGTTTAATGGTCATTACAGACAAGACCTCTGGTGGTAGAGTGCTGTGCAGCTACTTGCTTGAGTTGTCTGGGTAGGGATTCATCGCCTTACCTATTCTTGCCGCCATGTCATGTTCCAGTCCGGAAGGTAGAGTCGCTGGTAGAGTTGCACAAATGGTCTAACATCCCAGCCACAGGAGAGCATCGCACCTATAACATTTATGGCGTCTATAGACTACAATGCTCTCCTTCCATCAGTAAACTGGTTGACCTCACATATAGAAAAACTTATTTTTTAGTTATCTAAGGTTTAAGCTCAATTTCAGAGGCTTTTTGACAGCAAATTTTGACGTTTGGTTTTAATGAATGAGTATCAGATTAATGACGTGATGCAGAAACCAATATGGTGACCAACCGGAGAATGTGGACGGCTTTTTTGTCCGTAGATACTACGTTTCATGTTCTACATACTCCTGCTACGGCATAGCTGCTACGCCCCAACGCTGTCTACGCTGTTTACAATGTAAGCTAATTCTACTAGATATCAATATGTTAAATGTTATACGCGGGGTTTCCCCGCGATAAATTGAGTTGTAAGCTATCTTATCTTTCAATTTGTACCAAACAGCACACGGTGTGCAGATTTGATTAAAATCGGTTCAGTAGTTCAGAAGTCCATCGCGGACTACACTTATATATTATATATATACTGGTCTTAAAAATATTCTTTAGTCATCTTTAGCTATCTTAATAAAGATGGACTCAAGTACTCTCAGGTCTGGTGTTATTGTCTATATTACACTGTGGTACATACAATAATATCAGTTCGTACAAAAAAAGTAATACAAATTTAAATAAAACAAAGTGTGTTGGTAAATATGTACAATGAATTTTTTATTACCTATTTTCGGTTATAGAAAATAGGAACATAGGTAAGTAACATAGGAAGGCATACTAGCAGACGGATTTCCTGATGGCAAGAAATTTACGACACTAAAGATGGTAGTGGTGCGTTGCCAACCTTAGGCCGGGATGTTAGGCCTCGACCAACGGCTACCTTGTGCTCCGAACTAGAACACGTCAACGGCAAGCGCTAACGTTATGGCAGCGGGAATAGTTAAGGCGGTGGTACCAATCCGGACGAGTCTGTGAAACTCTACCACTTAGTCAGATGCCACAATGGAAGTGACGGTACGCGTATGCTCGCCTTTTACGAGCTGCCCGGCAGAAAGAAAGGCAGAAAGGTCTATTCTGCAAAGGAGCCCGGACCAACACGAGGTCAACGGGGTAAACAAGACACTTTAAGCTGGCAATCTTTAAATTGAAAACCTTTTAATAAAAAAAATATCAAGAGAGATTTTTTCGTAATTAAGAAATCAAATAATAATAAAATCACTAAATTGGCTTGATTTAAATGCCACAAGCCAGGAGCGGTCGACGTTAATTACGAAAAAGAAAAATCCGAAAGCACTACTTTAATTTTATTTTGCCCCTAAGATACGCAAACGAGAGGTAAAATTTTAGCAGAATAATTTACATTCGCTCGAAATCTCTCTCATTAAAGCCGTTTCTGATGCGGTGTAGTTCAGGTAATTAGCACATTAACAACTACAATTTACTTGACATATGTGCTTATCTTGTTTAACTACCACTGTAAATAAATTTAATATTTAAAGGTGTTACGTGTCTTAATTTTACTATCTTATGGTTCTTATTTTGCTAGCACTGTAAATAAATCTAATATCTAAAGTTTTATGTGTCTTGATTTAAGTATTTCTGTAAATAAATTTAACATCTGTAAATATATCTGAAATTATAGTTCTTAATTTGCTCGCACTGTAAATAAATCTAATATCTGAAGTTTTATGTGTGTTGATTTAAGCACTCGTATCTCTGTAAATAAATTTAATATCTGTGAATAAATCTGAAATTATAGTTCTTAGTTTAACTATCGCTGTATAAATGTAATAAAAAAGTATCTTCATGCCCATGTACTCGAAGAGGTAGAGGCATAACCAAGGCACCCTTGACTAGCCGAAGACGCTAAGTCCTTCAATGTGGTAAGTGGTAAGTCTATTGCCAACTGGACACATATCTCAGACAATATTTTTTTATTAGAAAACTGAAAATATACATTTTCTAATTTTATTTTTGTTGCCCGACTCAGGGATCCGGACCGGACCGCTAGATCATTGAGGAAAGAATTTAAAGAAATTGTACTTAACTTTTTCCAACACAATTTTTATTGTCTGTCAAACGAACGAAGTTCGCCGGGTAAGCTAGATATTTTTTATATGTATAATATAGTAATATATAATAGAAAAAATGTACTAAAATTGGTGGTAATTCCGATGAGCACCAACTTTAAGTTATTGTAAATGTCTGTCTTTCTCCAATGAAACAAAAAGAAAAGGAATTCAACATTTTACATAGGTTAGTCCGGGCAGGGATAGAGTTATGCTGGGTGTTTCTCTGCAAGATTTGATCCGTAATTCGGTGATCCACAAGAGAACGAGAGTAACCGACATAGTCTTAAGAGTCAGCAAGCTGAAGTGGCAATGGCCGACAACCACTGGGGAAGAAAGATTCTGGAGTAGCGGCCCCGCACCGGAGGACGTAATGTTGGACGACCTCCCACCCGGTGGACTAATGATATGGTCAAAGTCGCGGGGAGTCGCTGGCTACAAGCGGCTGGTGACCGTGAATCGTGGCGCTTTTTGGGGGAGGCCTATGTCCAGCAGTGGACGTCTTCCGGCTGATGATGATGATGAGTCCAGACATGTCAACTTGTATCGTTCAACGTTTTTCGAGGAATAGATTAAAAGTCTGTAGAAATGTTATGTACAAATTAATCTGCAACCACTAAACGTGTTTAGT
This sequence comes from Calephelis nemesis, assembly GCA_002245505.1. NCBI lineage: Eukaryota > Metazoa > Arthropoda > Insecta > Lepidoptera > Riodinidae > Calephelis > Calephelis nemesis. The sequence continues at coordinate 119,062 of NJDD01001905.1, forward strand.
CTCTTTTTATTACTATCGCTGAAAGAAGACAGCGATAGCTTAAAATTAATTTAATGGGCCCGAAACACGACTGCCATTTTTACGTAAAAAAAGGCAAAAATACAGCATGTTTAAAAACATTTTTGTTTTTGATAAATAAACTCATTCAGTTGCAATCTTAATAAGTAAATAATGGCTTCATTCATTAAATATACAGCCTCTTTAGACACTTTTAATAAGATCCAATGGGAAATACAAATGCCGAAAAGGTCAGTTTACTTTATCCGTTATACGAATAATGTAGCCAATTCGTCTTCAGACTCGATGCCTCATCATTCTCATGGATCATATTTTTCTTCATTTATCAATAGCTCTAAGAAAAATGATACCATAGATAGATATAAACCTTTGTCATTTTTCTCCAACCGAATTATATTTGAAGAACAAATGGGTTTTTATGCTTTATTATGATCAACTCTAATATTAATGATGGGATTAGGAACTGGATTGTTACTTTTTCACCCGTTTAGCAAATAAAGAGTAATGCTTTAACTTCTGTAATGATGGCATATTTATTTTAAATATAAATGGTGTTATCGCCTCTGTTTTCTAATGGTCCGGTGTTTGGTATTAATGAATGAATGAATGAAATAGTGAATGAATGAACTTATAATATTTGAACTTATACTTAATATTTATTTATAAAGGTGGTCTTATCGCTTCAGAGCGATCTCTGCAAGGAGACAATTTATGTATTTAGAAACGAGGGTAGATGCTTCATAAGACAAATATATAAAATCTTATACTAATCTAATACATACATTGTTTTATTTTATATAATGCGTGTTATATAAAATACATTAAATATACATATTATATAATTATTATGCACTAAAATAAAAAATACGTAACCTGAAACAATACTTATATAATAAATATGAATAGATACATCATCTGAATATTACCAATATAATAATAATAATAAAACAAGAAATAATGCCAATAAATGATGATAATAATAAAAAAACGGAATGCACAATATATAGAGACAGAAAAAAAGAGGAGATTAACTTTGGTGATAATATGTGGTAATAATAGAAATAGGTGATGCTGCAATATCATTCTGTTCGAGTGGTAGTACTCTAACTACCTCCCTGTAATCAAGGCAACCAGTGGGCGCTGTGTGAATAAATATAAGAATTTAAAACATAAAATGGCATAGGTTTTTTTTTTTTTGAATGACTACTATGTTGTCAACCTCGCGGTTTTTACAACTTCACCGGGCTTTGTGGGCCGAGCAGAGTGCTCAGCCCGAGACATCATTATTTAGATGGATTGGACTGTTCCCTACAACGCCAGCAACAAGGGCTGTCTCCCGGGAGACCGTACCTCGACTTGGTGCTGCGTTCTGGTTACTGGGTGGATTAGGTGGAGGAATAGTGGCGGCTCGTCGCTCGACGTTAGGCGCCGGGCGCAAGAGAGGTCTTCGTCGCCTAGACCGGCGGCGACGGTGTAGTGTTGTGTCTTGTGAATTTGTGTTCCGGTTGGGATTGGGAGGGAGGTTCGCGTTTGTCGCGGTTATTGGATCCGGTGGATCCGATAACACGTGACGGGGTCTCCTAAGTTTGGCGGGCGCGTTCGCGGCCGGTGTATAGTCACACGCGGGTGCTAATACCGGGTTGGGGTGGGCAGCCGTTATTTCAAAGTAGCGTTCCGACACTTCTTTGAAATGCTGCGCTATTGTAGGCAAATCTAGGTCGCGATGTAGGTCCTCGTTGCGTGCGTACCACGGACAACCGGTGGCAGTACGCATGAACCTATTTTGGATAACTTGTAGCTTTTTAAGATGGGACGGGTACGTATGTGCGAAGGCTACACTTGCGTAAGCTAAGATTGGCCTGACACACGTTTTGTAAAGTGTCACTTTGTTACGAAGTGACATTTTACTGTCTTTATTAATTAAATAATAGAGACGGCTAACTACGTGCTTAGCCTTGTTAGTGACACGTAAGATGTGCGATTTGAACGACATCTGATTGTCTAGAATAACCCCTAGGTATTTTGTTGATTTTTCCCAGGGAATTATTCTATCGAACATTTTGATGTTACCCGGGTTGCGATAGGGTCTCATCCGTTCGAATGGCCTAGTGCCCCGATTAAAGTACACCGCTGCACTTTTATCGGGGTTCACTTCTATGCGCCACTTCCTGAACCAATCGCCCAGGAGAGCGGCCGCTCTATTTAGGGTTTATCTATACTAACTATAAATTGACCGTTATGACTAGAGACATATAGTGTCGTGTCGTCCGCGAAAAGGGCTACGTGGACGCGCGGCGGTCGTGGTGCATCGCTCGTGTATAGGCTGTATAGCAAAGGTGAGAGCACCGAGCCCTGCGGCACCCCAGCCTCTAGGGGCCTACTGCTAGATAGAGTACCTTCTACACGAAATCTGAATTTGCGATTTGATAAGTAGTCTCGTATGATGAGAACTAGTCTGCCTGGCACGCCCATTTCCTGGCAGACCTTATCGAACGCCTTGGCCACGTCGAAGAATAGGGCTCCCGTGTATAGGGGGCAACGTCTATTCAGGCCGTCTAGAATGTGCTCCGTGAGGCGGTGCACCTGATTTGTACATGAATGGTTTCGGTGCCATGGTCACCTAGGCACTTGACGCAACTGGGACGGGCATTGCAAAAGCGGGCGGAGTGATCGTAATTTTGGTAGTTATGGCACTGTCCGGGGATACCGCTAGAGTGCGGTTTCTCTATGGTTAGGCCGGACAGGCCAAGAACGGATGTTAATTGAAAAATCGCCTTACCCGATTCCCTGTTATCAAGTACGACAAGTACCATGTCGTACTGTTTTCTATTCCGAGTGTTGTACATACGGTGTACGTGCCGGACGGGTAGATTTTTCTCGAGAAGGTCCTTCTCGATTTCAACTACCGGGAGTTCCTTGGGGAGACCGCGAATGACAACTCGCATTTCGCGTTAGTCGGCGAATTTTACGTTCCCTGAGAAGGGACGTAAAACGACGGTGTCGGTGGTGGTCGACATGACCAATTTGATACCCTCGCTCGTGGATCGAGCGTGGGTGTATGAAATGTTTTTGGCGTTAAGCGCCTTAGATAATTCATTCCACAACGTCTTGTCGTGGACGTACAAAGGAGGGATTTTTGAGCGCGGAGTTGACATCTCTACGTCGCTCTGGGGCTCGACTGTCGCTTGAAATTCGGCGGACGTCGGGGTTGGTGCCTGAAGGGCGGACACGGCCTGCCTTTTGATAGCGGGCGGCGAAGCTACTTCTGTAGAAGTAGGCGTAGGTGGGGGCGAGGCGCGCGTTTTGCGTTTTCTAGAACGCTTAGGACCGCCTAGGACTTCGGTGAAGCCGTCGTCAGAGGCTGATTCGTTGCCGGTACTCATGTACTCGTCAACGTCTATAACGGTCTCGTCCGAGCGAGCAGACGGAGACTCGGTCCGTGAGGCGGGCGAGGCGTTAATGGAACGTTGAGGTACCGACCCGCGCGAGACAGCGGTCGGCGGGGCGGGAGTCGACGGACGCGCGACCGCAGCCGACGGGGCGGGTGTCGGCGGGCGCGAGAGCGCAGCCGGTTGCGCAGGTAACGACGCGCGCGAGACTAACGGCGGGATGGCGGCCGGCCGCCCGAACGACGGCATAAGCGCGTCCGCGGTTTGAGAACACGGTTTGGGGTTGACGGAGAATACTTGCCATTCCTCCAGGACTTCAGGATGACAATCCCGGAGGAACCGCTCGATGGGCGTAAGTTTTCGAGGGTCCATAGTGGACCCTCGACAAATGAAGAGTGTTTAAATTCCCCCTGGCGGCAGGGGGAAAAAACAACCTACACGGCGCGGGACCCTACGGGCCCCTGTCGTTTGTGGCAACAGGGGTGTGTACCTACACAGCCCTAATGTGCGTGTTGGTGTGAGCCTTACGTACGTTTTTCTTTTTTCGATGGTCTTGCGTCTAGCGACTTGCACTGCGGCTGCGACCCGCGAACGGCAGAAACTTGAGTGATGGGGGGAGGGCAGACTTGGTTGGCTTTAGATAATACGTATGTACGGTATAATAGAACTTTCGTATTAGATCGTTGAATGTATTAAACAAAAGACACACTTCGGCAGTGGCAAGACACAACAGCCTTGACAAAGGCTGTGAAACGTTGCGTTTACCAGGCGTCTGCAAGAAGCGGAGGTCGGATGCGTAATGCGGCATAGGATTGCCGGTGTGGTTAAGTAGTCCGTTGTTGGCGACACATGTGGTTCTGTGATCGATATTAAGGTCGGATAATTCACAATTTTTTTTTTGTTTCAGTTTTCTAATAATCTGTGGTCTAGCGGTCCGGGTGTTGGACTTAACTGCATGAAGTCCCGGGTTCGAATCCCGGGTCGGTCAACAACAAGAAATTTGGATTTTTCCAATTTCCTAATAAAAAAAAATGTCGGTCGGGATTGGAAATGTGCCCGGTTTGCGATAGGCTTGCCACCTATTACATTGTGGAACTTAGTGTCTTCGGCTAGTCGTAGGTGCCCTGGTTGTGCCTCTGCCTACCACTTCGGGGATATGGGCGTGAAGATACTTTTTTTTAATAAAAAATATTGCCCGGTATTGGATAAGTGCTTAGTCAATAGTAGGTTTGCCACCTTTCACATTGTCGGATTTAGTATGTCGTTGTCCGTTCTTACCTCTTTGGGGATACAGAGGTAAAAATGCTTTTTTAAATGAGTTCAAAAAAACGAGAAGGTAATTAATTCGGCCAGTACATTTTTTTATGTATGGACACCGATTTCTCCGAGGTTCCTGAACCGATTTACGTAATACTTTTTTGTTTGTTGCGGAATAGTTTCGAATTGATCCAATAAATATTTGATTCAGGTAGGCCTATTAGTTTTTATTTTAGGAGCATTTTTAATCTACTCTTACCTATCACGATGTTTATTTTTATGAAATTAAACCGTATCAGCAATAATCTAAAAAGCACTAAATAAAATTAACTACGTTAATAAAAACCGACCTCAAACGTAAAAAAGTGAAAAATAATAAATATTAAATAATAATTAAATAAGTCGGGACCAAACCTTAAACTAATAATTATAAGTAAGTATTAAATTGCCTTGGCTCCGACTTCAAACCTTTTAGTAAAAATAGCACACATAAATAAGAGGTAGTATTTAATTATTATTTAATCTTTATTATTATTTTACTTTTTCAGGTTTGAAGTCGGTTTTTATTAATGTAGTTATTTTTATTAAGTGCCAAAATAAGTAAAGTTCATTTTTCTTCGCATCATTCTGCATTGAATGAGTTGTCACACGTATTTTTGGGGCCAATAATTAGTTAGGACTTTCGAGTAAATATGCCATTGCCATAAAAATAGAAAAAAGACTCTCCGCCGTTGCTAACTGCTACTGTTTTAAGAGCACACTTTTTGCTTAAGATAAGTTACAGTTTAAACTTACTTTCTTTAAGTTATATTGCATGTTCGTATTTTTACATCATGCTAGCTGTTACTACAATCACGTATTACAGGTATGTATCACAATTTTCAAAAATCCATCAACCTACCACAGCCAATTTTCGTTAGTGAGTGCAATTGGAGTACTGTTAATAGCTAGCTGTTTCGTTAATTAATGTCATACATGCAAGTATATATCTTCACGTCAAGTCCTTGCAGACAGACAGAGAGAATCCAGTGCTTAGTGTTACGAACGATCCTTGCTGACCTGGCTAGCTTCCATCATATTCTCTTTCATACAAACATATAAGAAAATAAAATAAGAGTTTAAATGCGTTTTATTAAAATTCCCGTGTTGGTCCGGGCTTCTTTGCAGAATAGACCACCTGCATTCCTGCTAGGCAGCTCGTAAAAGGCGAGCGTAGGTTTACAGTCACTAACACGGTGAAATCTGAGTAGCTGGTAGAGTCTCGCAGCGACTCACCCGGATTGGTACCACCTCCTTACCTATTCCTGTCGCCATAACGTCACGACGTGTTCCGGTTCGGAGGGTAAAGTAGCCGTAAAGTAACTTAACATCCTTTTTGATGTATCTAGGCGGCGGGAATTTCTTACCATCAAGAAATCCGTCTGATTGTTTACCTTCCAATATCATAAAAAAAATTTGGTGTATAGTCTCAATTTTACAATTTGAATAGAGTTTTCAACAAATTTAAATTGTAAATCATTATTCACGTCATGGAGCGACGACATTTGACTACAAATGAAATCCAAAGAGCTATAGGCATGTTGCAAACGGGTATAAATCAAACTGAAGTATCCCAGAATTTTGGTGAAAACAGAAGTGTTGTTATAAACGATATTATCAACAGTGGAAATTGTTTTTCTAAAGTTTTCAAATATTATACATACGGTTAGCTGAAGACACTAAGTCACACAATATGATAGGTTGCAAGCCTATCGTCAACCAGACACTTATCCTATCCCGCGCAGCGTTGTTTTTTTAATGTAAACTTGACAAAATATACTATCGTTGTCCGATTCAAACCGCTACAGCAAAGAGACGATAGTTTTGCTAATTGTATTTAAACTAGTGTTCGCCGTTGTTAAAAATTCGACCATAATAAATTTTAATATCTTGTTGATATGAACGCCATCTTCATTTTTCAAGAACAACTACGTTGTTTCCAAACTTTATGGTGCGCTATCTGTGATTTTATCGTTATCATCAATATAGTTGTATGTGTGTGTCAAATGCACGGTAGTGTGGGTAATGTTTTATTTATTGATATAATGTACTTTATAAGCATTGTTATTGAAAAATATTAGCGTTCTGCACTTTTCATGTATTTTATTGCATAAACTATAAGTGTGCCAAATTTTATGCTCCTCCGTCCGCGCAATTTTCGTAAAAAGGGGTCCATAGTTTTTGCTTCACGTATTAATATATAGATAAAATGCCAAATCGTCAGATTATCTTTCATTTATTAAATCTAAAACTTAAAAACCGTACTAATAACTATCAAAGTACGCCCAAGTAGCACAATCAAAATTCCAACGAAATAACATTCCATGTGGTACGTGCTTTGGAAATCTAGTACGTAACAAGAGATGGCGACACAAATGATATATAGCACTTGATTTTCTGTTCATTTTCAAGAGCTTTGTTGCTTTAAAGTTAGCCACTCTTGTTAAGAGTTGTGTCCGAACTGAGAATACTAGTTTAACTCGTTTACATGACATGCATACAAATATTCGGGCATCGTAATACAGGCTGGTTAAATAAAGTGCAACTTGAAATGTACATTTTTGAATGACTAATGTATTGCTAGCCTTGCGGTTTTTTACAACTTCATCGGACTTTGTGGGCGAGCCGAGTGCTCAGCCCGAGACATCATTATTGGAAACATCATCAGGATTGGAGGAGATAGGGATTTTGCTGCGCGACTGAACTGAAAATTATGTGATAGTAAAAACCGTAAGAAAAAACATTGAAATAAAACCGTTAAATGAGACGTGCGCAGGCGCGACAGTCGTATACACAAGCGAGTAGTGTATAACACCTTTCTCATTGCAATGCATAGTATATATTAATTAATTGTGTCTATTCTACATCAGCCGAATCCTACCTAGTGTCCCACAACACCAAATTATATTTAAATGGACTGTTCTCTACAACGCCAACAAAAATGTGTTTCGAGAGTTTCTGTCGGGATTGCGCGGGAGGCTAGCGTTGGCCGCCGTTATTGAATCGACTGGATCCGATAGAACATGACAAGGCCTCCTATGGTTTTTGGGGACGTTCACCCCCGGGGAATAATCACATGCGGGTGCTAACAAATGGGTGGACAAAAATGTATTATAGTATTAGTATTCATGTATAATAAAATGTTTTTGTAAGTTTCGTAAATAATTGCGTAGAAAACCTCTCAAAAACGGTTTTTTTTTAATTCGCTAATAGCTGCTATTTGAGAATTGGGAAGATGTTGAATAGGAATGACTTAAGTTTAACAAACAAACAGTGTATATAAAAAAGTCATGTTAGTTATACTATTTATAATTCAAGAACGGCTGAACCGATTAGGTCTTGAACATTAGTCGGGAGGTAGCTTGAAAGTAGGAGACAAGCATAGAATACCTCTTATCCCGTTCGACTAAAAAGCAACTAGCAAAAAGAACATTTTGATTTTTCCCCGTGTTGGTCCGGGCTCCTTTGCAGAATAGACCATCTGCCCTCCCACCAGTCAGCTCTTTAAAGGCGAGCATAGGCTTACGATAATCTACGAGATAACCTATGATATAACATCTTGTATTCAGACAAACATGACACTAAATCATTACATTTCCAATCTATATTTTAGTTTACCCAGTGTACAGTGCTCGTAAAATCGAAGGGTTGAAACTGGCCGCATGGAAATAATTGACCACACTGAAATTACAAATATACGACCGAATAAACCTTCACAAGGTGTTTGATTGTGAGGGCCATGTATGTATGTACCATGTGCTAGAAACATGAATTCTCATAATGGCAACACCGTTGTCATTACGAGTTGATACCTATAAATATAAGTGATCCATATCGGAGGCGGCCATTTACGTATCGGATCGTGGAGCAGGGAGCTCAAATAGTATATAGGAATAAGGGCCTAACATTTGTGTAATGTGTAAGCCAGTGTCTAATTAAGTGTGCTAAGGTAAGCCTAAAATGTTGAATTGTGACCTGTGATAATGTGAGTTAAATATATGTTTTAGATCATAAATATGTTTCATTTTCTGAGTCTTTAACAGTTCAGAAAGTGGGACATAGCCGAGCTAAAAATCTACCTCGATTTAAGGATCTTACGTCCACGTAAAGGTTATGTTTCGTTTTTAAAGAAATTTGTAATCATGGTACGTTAGTTCAAAATTCAAATATAAAAGACTAAGTTTTGCTTAAAATGAATTACAATTATTAGTCTAGTGAATGTAAGTACATTTTTTTTCATTGAAATAACAGTATCAAAAACTGTACAAGTAAAAGTTACAACTATTTAAATTTATCCAATAAACGAATTTTAAATTTGTACATTTGCTAACGATTAAGTTGAAAGTTAACGGCGATTAGCAATGTCGCGCTTGTGTGCAAAATCATTGGTTTTTATTTCGTTTTCAACTCAATCATTTTTCTAAATAGAAAGTTGTAAGTAACAACAATTAATAAGTCGCATATCGGAATCGGTTATAGCTGATAATGTTAATACTCCATTGCGTGATTTGTATGCTCGATTAATATGTGACGTTAATAAACGTATTTTCGTTTTTCATTGTAATGAATACTGAGAGTATGCTAAAAGTTTAATTTATATACTCTGTACAGAGTACTGAATAATATAAAAGTTCATTAGAGCATCATGGTTGTCCGTTACATAAACACTTTGGCTACTGGCATTGGAACAGCATACGCGAAATAGAAAAAAAATATACAAAAATATGAAATCATGTAGGTACTTTTTAAAAATGGTGAAATCGGATAAAAATATATAAATATATGAATAACTAGATTAATTTTAACTGTGTTTTCGATATGAAAGTGTAATGTTTAGCCTAACTAAAGAAAGTGAAATATATAAAATCACAGAGGAATTCCTTTAGTTCCAGTTTTTGTTTTTCAAAAACGTTTGAAACAAATTTTCATGTACCTCGAATTTTAAACAGTGTTAAAATGCAATCGTGTAGGTACTTCGAAACAAAATTGAAAACGGATAAATATGAACGGCAGGAATAATTTAAACTGTGTTTTAACAGAAAGATATATTTTTAGCAAAAAAAAAAGAAAATTTAAAAGTTTGAATCCACTAAGGCAAATACAAAAACGTTGAAACTCTGCTCAGATATTAATCAGCAATTTTCATCGACTGATTATGGTAGTTTTTGTTTTATCGATTTCAAAGTTCTAGCAAATGAGATTTGTAAACATCAATAGCATATTACCCTGTTCAGAGTTTTTTAATATCATGCAAGCAAGAACGGCAAGAACAAAAAAAAGGGATGTATACTCTGCTAGTATAAGGAATAAAAACAATCTTGCTGCACCAATACAGCTCGCCTCCACCGATTGAGATATTACCTATTTTCTTGGCTAATGTAAACGTTTTTTACATTAAACTATATTCCCATTGCAATAGACAAGGCTGAGGCAAAGTCTGCAATTGAGAGTTCTTGCTTGACCATCGAACCTTTTTATATATCACAACTAGCTGACCCGGCAGATGTTGTTCTGCTACTTTTTTTTAATGTGATTTTAGTAAAAAAAAAATAGGGTTAGTCATCCTTGTCAATTAGGGACATGAAAAATAGATGTTGGCCGATTCTCAGACCTACTCAATATGCTCACGAAATTTTATGATAATCAGTCAAGTCGTTTCGGAGCAGTACGGGAACGAACATTGACACAGGAATTTTATATATAAAAAGATATAGACACAATAAAATATGATAATGACGTACGTTTTTTTTAAAAAAAAAATCAACGTTTTCCTTGTGAGGCACAAATGCAGCATACGATGTGTATAACGCCTATCAAGAGAAGTTCTTGTGGACACATGCTTTTGTGATTATTTTTCAGTTTCAGGGGAATCGATCCAGTCTAAATATATAATGTTGGTAGATGGCTCGGAAAACGAATCTATCTTAGACGGTGCAATAACAGCGATGCCAGAGGATTCAAATATTCGACGGTTGTGCGTTAGCAGTGCTCGACATAGAGGGTAACGAAATCGTACAGTTTTCTTAGACAACAGTATCTTTTGGATATAACGGACACTCTAAATTGACAGGTAAGCCAATACACGAAATGCATCTTGCTCAAGTGAGGGGTCGCTAAGACGCGAGGGGTTTATTCATCTGCAAGCAACAAATACATTTGACATAACGGGTCGCGCAGTTGCGGCAAGGCATTTAGCGGTCACGTCAAGTTGAGGGGTCGCACAGACGCGAGGGTTTTAGTCACCTAGAAGCGAATTTAATATAACGGGTGGCGCAAACGCGGCGGGTCAATCGAACGTGAATGGTTACGGCTCAGGTACGTCTAATCACTGACGCAACAGGGCGTGTTGTCACAAATGGATCGAACACGCACAGGGTGGGAAGTCACTGATTGGCCAGAAGCAACGGATACATCTAACGTAGTGGTTGGCAGACTTGTAAGAAAAGTGAGAAATTACGTAAAGATTAATCGCATGTATAGAATCAAAGCTTTAAGTCCAACGCATACAAGATTAAGGATGTTTGAGAATATCGAAATCTTTGTACCGACTGATATATGTAATTTACAGATTAACTTAGAAACAATGCACAGCTGTAGTAAAAAGTGTAAAAGTAAATTGTGTATATTTATGCGTTGTCGGTAGAAACATGATTTTGATCATGTTTCTACATAGTTGCGTTTCACCGATAGCGTGTTCTATTGACGCTCTTAATCTTTATTCAGTACATTTATTCAGACGTCAAGATTTAATTTAAAAAAAGACGCCACCGGCCACAAGCAGAGATTACTCAACCGCTGTGGGTAACTCTGATGTGACTGATCACTTGCACACATGGAGTAGGACAAAGGTAGCGAATTGCTTTAGTCAGGTTTGAATGAGTTAAGTTCTCACGACTGGTTTAGGCGTAACAAGTCGACAAACAGGTGTCCTGTTGTAATGAGATGTTGTCCAACATACTATAGGTCACGTTGTCGGCACTTGACACACAATCAGGCTTGCGTCGCAGTAACGGTCCTAGTATAATATTATGACTAGTCACAAACACGAACAAATAATGTTTGTGGTGAAACAAGTTTAGCAGTGTAAGATACACAAGTTAGAAAATCTCTGTCTGGCTGTTGTCTATTGTCTGTCTAAAATATTTTTTACTGTCTGTTTATTCGACGTGATGATGTGTATTAGTATCGCTTTTATTGCATTAGGTAATTTTGGTTTAATATATAGATCTTTGTTTGTTTTTAATTTATTCTCTTATCAAAAAATATTATAAAACCAAGTCCCCCACCGCGTCTCTCTGTCTGTTCGCGATTCACTCGAAAAGTTCTGAACGTATTTTTATTCGGTTTTCAACAATAGATAGACCAATTCTTGAGGAAGGTTTTAATGTATAGTAAGTTTATGTTTTGTACAAACCAACGATATTACAACGATATTAGTTCGATAGGTCGGCAAAAAAATAAGCCGATCGGGAGCTTTCCTTGGAAACGCTGCCAAAACTTTTTGAGTTTTAAAAAAAAACAATATATGGTGGGATTTTTCTTGATCTCAAAAAAAATAAGCGGTGGTATATGTCTTTCTTTAAAGAAAAACCCACAGTAACCGTTTTTGCGTTTACTTAAAACAGTAAAATGAAGGGTTATTTTTGAACATATTTTTAACAATACAGTATTAACCCTTAATCAAATAAATCTGTTAGATACGTTATGCGTGTAATTTAGATCAAAATTTCCTTTTACACTATCAGAAAAAAATAACAACTAATAAGTTATCAAAAGTTAAAATCTCCGGGCGCAAAATTAAATATCGTTGTACCGTAGCAAAGATATGCGCGCTTACTGCATTAATAATCGAAGCGAAGCGAGGGCGGGCAGCTAGTTACTGAATAATTTGACCACCTCGTTACTCTAGGGCCTAGCGTACACGCCTAAAAATCGCGAGATTCTAGGTTCGATTCCCGAACGGGGGCAGGCTTAAGCGAAATTAGCTTTTAGATGCCTGCAGTTCCAGGTCTGGGAGTTTGTTGATACTATTTCTGATATGTATATAAGTATTTCTATGTATTAGAATCGTTGACTAATACCCGTGATACAAGCATACAATTTGCTCACTTTGTAGTTAGATCACAAAACTTGTCCAGGGATTTTTATTATTGTTCTCAATAAGTTGAGAAAGATCTCGTTGCAATGTAAAATGTTGGATAGTGATAAAATTTATGCCTTGTCACTATAGACCATTTGACATTAAAAAAATGTATGACGCAAAATTATTAAATATTAGTGTTACAGACATGGAACCACACATTATGCCAGACGGGAAGTGCTCCCTTTTGATGAATCTGAGTCCAGAAATTTACTCTGACACAAAAAAATGATACACGTCTAAGCCAGGCTAGTAACAGTTTTACTAGTAGAGTCTGTTTATATACTGGACACAAGCAGTTGAAATGTCTTGTCACTGATAGGATGTGACCGGAAGTTATGCATATAGTTCTGCTAACTAAAACTAAATCGGCTTTGCGTATAGTTTTTTTTAGAAAGTACCTTAAAAGTTTGAAGCTGAAGCAGCGGTCTACATTTAAAATAATATCGTGTTTAAACTAGTGTCGGAGTGATGACGTGACTGTGATAGATGTTCCCTTAATCAATGTCAATGTTAAAACCTACTGATCGGATTTAGATGAAATTTCACAGAATTTTACTGTAAACGGCTGCAATTTCAAAAAAAAAAGTTTTAGTGATCGTGAGAAGCCGCGATTGGAAACTTGATTTAACTTTAAGTATAGATGGTGCTAAAGAGCGTCTGCATACGGTGTTAGTCAGAATCGGCGAATAACAACCAAATACATAACGTTAAAATTAAATAGGTTTATTTACCTTTAACTGTGGAGCCTTAATAAAGTTCTTTAGTGTGGTACCGGTTGGCTAAAGTGTAAAATGACGTTAATTAACATCAAGTATTGAATAAGGTGTATTGGATGAAAGTCAAAGAGCTATTTTAAAAATCATTTCAAGTGTGGTTATCTTCAAATTGACTGGGAGCGTTATGAAAAACTACTAGATAATAAGAGTAATTAAAAAACAATAGGAATAATTGTTTTGGTGCAGGAGGATTCTAGAATTTGTTCAAATTCGTCTTCTAGCACTTATTCTGAATCTGAATCAGGTCATTTGTGAATTTTTGTTGAGAATTTTCATAATTTAAAAAAAAAGTCATATCAAAAGGGAATAAAAGTTGTGATGTCAACAACTATAGACACATGACTTGTGATTATTAAGTATTGAATATTGAAGGAAATATGCACTGGAAGACTTTAGCAAGATGCTCGATGACCTCGATAGAGTTTCGCAACAGGTGGGTCTTAGGATGAACTTGGACAAGACGACAGTCATGTTCAACGTTCATGTAGCACCTATACCAGTTCACGTTGAAAACTCAATTCTTGAAGTTATTGATCAGTATGTATACTTAGATCAAACTATTCAGTTAGGTAGATCCAACTTCAACAAAGAGATCGACCGCCAAATCCGACTTGGGTGGCCAGCGCTCGGGAAGTTAAAGGGTATCTTCTTGTCCACATTAGCGCAGAGCCTAAAGTCGAAAGTCTTCGACCAGTGTGTGTTACCGATGATGACATACGAAACTGAGACTTAGCCGCTAAATGTGGCCTCTTAAATAAGCTCAAAGTCGCTCAGCGTGCTAGGAGGAGAGCTATGCTCGGTGTTTCTATGCGAGATATGGTCCATAATTCGGTGATCCGCAAGAGAACGATAGTAACCGACATAGTCCAGAATTGTGTATGTAAATTCCTAAAATGGAAAACTTTTATTGGCTCTGCAAAATTGTATCGGTAATTTTGTAAGATGTGCATCTTATGTATGCAGTATGGACAAAGTAAAGAAAGAAAAATTGTTAGAATATTTTCATGTTTGGTTAACATGTTTTATGTATTTTACGTTCTCTTGAGGGATCATTGTAGATGTAACATAATTTTTGTATTCAAAACGTATAATTATTTGGAAATCGCTAAGATACTATTGAAATTTTGTTTTGTTTTTAGTAGTTGAAACCTCATCTATACTTTTTATGTTGAACCTCAATTTAGTTCTCATGGGTTACATTATAATTAAATAAATATTTGTTAGATAAACTACAGTCACGAGTGTTCAAACTTAAAAGAAAATGAGATGACTAATGTTCATTTAGTGTGTGATGATATCAAGAAATATTCATTGTAAATGTAAAACATTATTACAACGTTAATTGACATCTACTTTAAATGAAACATGACATGTCTGAAGAACTATCTAGTGTTCAGGCGGAGCGTGATCACCTACATCAAGTTATTGACAGCCTTCAAAATTGTCAGATACATCACGAAGTAGCACTTGACCGAATAAAGCTACTTGAAGAACAGCTCGGTGAGGCAACGTCGGAATTAAGCCTCATGCATCAGTCGCAAAGAGAAGAGACACAATCCCACAGGAAGTCATTGTATGGTGAATTTAAGGAACTGTCTGAGTCTGCAGGGTGTAATTATAACCAAAGTGAAATGCCAAGTGACTATTATAAGGTGAACTTTAATAGCAGAAATAAATTTAAAAAATATATAAAACTCAATAAGACTATTCGCAAAATGCAAAAGTGTTCCAAAAAGAATAAACTTAATTTTAAAAGTTTAAAGATATGTAAAAGCAAATTATTGTCATTAAGAAGGCAGTTTAATAGTCATTGCTTAGAATCTCAAAGTAAATTAGATAAATATGAGGCTGACACACAAGTATTACAGCAGGAAATTATTTATTTAACAAATTCTTTAGATAACATTTCAGCTAAGTATCAGATAGCTGAAAAAGAAATTAAAGAACATATTTTGGCAATGGACAGTTTACTTAATTTATGTAAATATAATGAGGACAGGTATAATTCCTTGATAAACAATCAGGTAACTGAATTTTCAAAATCCTCTTTAAGTTTGAATGAACCTGTGCTTTCCAAAAAAGTTAGTGTGCAATTAAATTTATTAAATAAAGAGTGTGACAGTCTCTTAATTAAAAATAAAAATAGTAATAGAAATATTATAATGTATAGTGATGAACTGGGCAAGAACATTGGCCCCATTCTTTATGAGAAGTTGGGAACAAATTTATCAAATCATTGTATGCCTGGTGCTTCATATGACTTTATATTAAACAGTCTTCTCTCAAAAACATATGATCCAAATACCATTCTTATTATTTGTATTGGTAGAAGGGGAAAAACAAATCCTTACATTATTAAAAACTTTTTTGAAAGATTATCTGCCCTAAATGTTAAAAAAACTTATTTATTTGCTCTCCCCTATAATAAGGGCTTTTTGCAGGCTGAGAATGACATCAGATATAAATGTAATATTAAACTGCAAACTATGTGTTCTTACAACAAAAATATCCAGTTTGTTGACTCTAATGTTTTCATTAAAACTAAGTACTCACAGACAGACAGTATGTTAAAAAAAATCTATGTTTGTTTACAAAACAATGTGATGTTCACGATATTAATACGAGGAATAAAAATAATCTAACCGCGTACAAAACTCGTCTCCGTAAAATTAGTAAATCCTTTTTGGGTCAATGTATACTTTTCTACAATAAGCTGCCCATTGGTATTAGAGATCTACCTATAAATAAGTTTAAAAAATGTATCAAAGCAAAATTATGTCAAAAAGGCTATTATACAGTCGCAGAGTATTTGGAAGATGAACATGCTTGGGAATAGAGGTTTCAATCTCCCACTGCAATTTGTAATGTAATGTTTTGTACCTTTTACTTAAGTTAAAATCAGATTGTAATTAGTAATTTTAATCTAGATTATATTGTAAATATTATTATTGAAAAAAGACAAGCCCGCTGAGTTTCTTTCGCCGGATCTTCTCAGTGTGAGGCCGCGATTCCGATCCGGTGGTAGTTTAAAAAATGTCGACGCGCACAAATACCACTTGTATGGTTCATGTGAATAAAGATTATTCTGATTCTGATTCTGATTCTGAAATCTTAAAATAAGGTATCGAAGAACGATCTAAATACATAAATAATGCGAGGGGTTCTTACATTGCATAGTTTCATTTATATATAAATGTAATAGATATAGACTGTAAAAATGAGCTCTTTAGTAAAGATGCTTTATCAGAGTGCATAATGAAATTCCTCGCTATGTGCAAACGCACAATGTTATGTCTTTTGTCAAGGTAGTAGGTATTTTTTAAGAAACTGCTGTAAACTAGCAGTTCTATTTATGTCTACTAAATTCAAAATTGATGAGTCAAAGCATAAAGTTAACTTTTAAAGTACTTTTAACTTTAGTTGTTTAATTAAATCTACCTCATAAATACACAGTAAAACTGACTGTAATGTAGTCTGTTAGGTTGTATAATATGTAAAACCAATAACTCGATCTGTTGAATACACAAAAAGAAATTAAAATGTACTTCTTTTATTGGTTATTCTATATTGTATTGTGAACAGGATTACGGTTATGATGCAAAAATGTAATTAGTAAGTAAGTGTTACCTGTAACGGTTCTGCTTTCAGAAATATCTATTGTACATACTATTTGGAAGGGCTTTACTTCTACTTTGACGCTGCAGTTAGTAATATAATTTTGTTTTTGTTAAATCTTGGATAAAGTTAGATTCAGATTAATAAATCTCGTTATGTACTGAAAAGCCAAACAATGCAAGATGTGACTTTTTACAAATGATTTTGTAGGCACTGTTTAAATCTTGAGCTATCCTTTAAATCTAATGTAAAATAATGAAAATCTGATTTTTTAAAAAAAATGTTATAGTAGTTATCGGTGCACTGGAAAATATTAGTTCATGTAATGTTTAAAATATGTTTCAATTAAATTAGTCGAAATTGTTGCTAATGACATTAAATGTCAATTGTTTAATTTAGTGCAAGTAGTAACTATTTTCCTGGGACAGGAAATATGTCAGGAAAGGCCGACTGTTAGAAACATGAATTCTCATAATGGCAACACCGTTGTCATTACGAGTTGATACCTATAAATATAAGTGATCCATATCGGAGGCGGCCATTTACGTGTCGGATCGTGGAGCAGGGAGCTCAAATAGTATATAGGAATAAGGGCCTAACATTTGTGTAATGTGTAAGCCAGTGTCTAATTAAGTGTGCTAAGGTAAGCCTAAAATGTTGAATTGTGACCTGTGATAATGTGAGTTAAATATATGTTTTAGATCATAAATATGTTTCATTTTCTGAGTCTTTAACACATGTATTGTATTAAAATGTCACTAATAAATATTGAGCCCGGTGAAATTGTAAAAATCGCAAGGTTAGCAATACATTAACCATTTAAAAAAAAACAAAAAATATATTAAAAAAAGTAAGGTAACTTAGTTTAGAAATTGTTTCAAGTGGCATGTTCAAAATATTTATGTCATCACTACATAGTATAAAACAAAAGTCGCGTTCTCTGTTCCTATGTCCCTTGGTATGCTTAAATCTTTCAAACGACGCAACGGATTTTGATGCGGTTTTTTCAATAGATAAAGTGTTTAAAGAGGAAGGTTTGCATGTATATTTTATACCCGTGCGAAGCCGGTGCGGGCCGCTAATACAGTTATAATTTTGTACTTGCGATATCACAACTTTTTTGGTAATTAAAAAAAAACTTCCTATTTTCACCCTTGTTGTAATTAACATCATTTATGTTTTTTAATCACATTGTTACTCTGGTACAAGTTAAAAGGTTCTGAATCTCACTTCCTAGAGAAATTACTAAATGTTTCTTTCTTGCAGTTGTTTAAGTTCCTTTGTTTTTTTATGTTTTAGTTTGTATTGTGTTATATATGTTAGTCTATACAGTTAACTTTTTGGATACCAGGTACATGTTTCTTTTATTATTTTCCTTTAATGGGTTAGCTGGTAGAAATTTCTTTCATTAGAGGAGAGCTCTACTTACTTACGTACTTTTCTTTTCTGTAATATCAGCCGACCCCGTAAGAGACTTGGCGTAAAGATGTGTGTGTATGTATGTATGTATCATCAAACCACTATATAATTTCTGGTATAATGTAGATAAAAATACTCCATTAGAGAATAATATCCAGAGTGTCGTTGATACCCACATACGTCGAAACATTGCAAAGAACAAGTATAAAGTAAACTAACTTCACGCCTTTATCCCCGAAGAAGTAGGCAGAAGCACAACCAGGGCACCCACGACTAGCCGAAGACACTAAATCCCACAATGTGATAGGTGGCAAGCCTATCGCCAACCGGGCACATATCCAATCCCGAGCAACGTTTTTTTTATTAGAAAATGGGAACAACCTAATTTTCTTTTTGTTGCCCGACCCGGGACCTCATGCAGTCAAGTCCGACAACTAAACCGCTAGACAGAGGCGAAGAACAAGTATACGTACAAGAAACGTTAAATATACTTAACTAGCTGTTCAATAGCGAACTTCGTTCCACCCGTTCACTTTGTGTAAAAAAAAAATTGAAAATGTTGTTTTTTCTAGTTTCCTGGCTCTTAAACGGGATAACAGGTACCATTTGTCCTTCTCACGGTTCTATGCTACCTCCTCTTCAATTTTCAGCCAAATCGGTTTGGCCGTTCTTGAGTTATAAATAGTGTAACTAACAAGACTTTCTTTTATGTATGTAGATATAATATCCTATTTGGGTTGTGAGCTTCTTTGCCAACTATATTTTAGTTCCGGTGGTCCGAAGTAGTTTTTCTCGGATTCGATTACTGGGTTTTAATGGATTATTAGCTGTTCCGACAAACTTCGTTCTATCCGTTCCGTATCCGTGTTGTTTCCCTAGTTTCCCGCAGTTGAACGGAGTAATAAGTATCTTATGTTCGTCTCCTGGTTCTAAGCTACCTCCTCGTCAATTTTCAGCCAAATCGGTTTAGCTTGTGTTGAGTTACAAACAGTGTAACTACCACGACTTTCTTTTTTATAAATCCTATTAATATTATAAATGCGAAAGTTTGTATGTATGGATGTATGGATGTTTGTTACTCTTTCACGCAAAAACTACAAAGCCGATTACGATAAAATTTGGTATGTAGGTAGCTGAAGACCCAGAATAACATATAGGCTACTTTTTATCCCGGAGTTCCCGCGGGATTGGGACTTACGCGGGTGAAACCGCGGGGCGCAGCTAGTAGATTTAATAATTGTAATACCCAAACAATGCAATTTCCTACTCAATTAAAAAAAAGTAAATTAAGATATCTACAGGTACATTTAAAATAATTTTCACGTCCGTATCCTCAAAGGGGTACGTAGAGGTACAACCAGAACACAATAGATTTACTAAAGGTTCTTTGCTAACATAGTGTGAAAGGTGACAAACCTATCGCCAGCCGGGCGCTTCATTTTCGGGCAAAGTTCTTTCTATTTAAAAAACTGAAAAACACATTTTTAGACAATACCAACACCGGACCACTAGAACAGGATAACGACATTCACTGAGCTCAAAATCGGAATCGTTCATACTTCATTCTATAATTACGTAGTTGTTAATGTGCTAATTACCTGAACTACACCGCATCAGGGACGACTTTAATGAGAGAGATTTCAAGTGAATGTAAATTATTCTGCTTAAATTTACCTCTCGTTTGCGTATCTTAGGGGCAGAATAAAATTAAAGTAGTGCTTTCGGATTTTTCTTTTTCGTAATTAACGTCGACCGCTCCTGGCTTGTGGCATTTAAATCAAGCCAATTTAGTGATTTTATTATTATTTGACTTCTTAATTGCAAAAAAATCTCTTGATAAAAAAAATATTTATTTCTTTTAAGTTTTTTAGATAATTTTACTTATATTTATGGTACAAACGCCTACATGAGTTTTATGTCCTTATGGCTTTGTTTAATATAAGGAAAGTACGGTTCTTTTATTCTTAACTTGGCAGAAATGTTCTTGCCAAGCGTGTTATATATTACTAAGCTATGCCTATGGCTTGGCCTGTGAAGAATAAAGTTATAGTATCGAAGATATATATCGTTGTCAAATACAACTACTAATTACCTACTCTTTACTAAGCTTACTTTTTTAATTAAATCTTGAAATTTGTCCATAGCCTTATCGTGACATAGTTATCGTGACACTTGAATCAATACTCCGCCTACCACGTAAGGGACTTCGCTTTAAGATATGTCTCTAATAAAGCAAATTTTTTTCAGTACCTACCTTAACCGTTTCTACTTCACCATTCTACGCGACCATGAATACTGAACATTGAACAATTTCTTCTTTTGCATGTGGTTGTTCCACTTTGGTTAAAATAATGTTTGTTCATCCATTAATAAAACAATAAAACAAATTATCATAAAACAAAAATATATTTTCATTCTTCAAAAATATATTTTCTTTATTTACCACAGATCAGTATCTCACTTTACCGTTAGGTCCACTATTATAAATAGATATATCTCTTCAGTTCCTGAACTAATAACAATTACATACAATCTAAAAGTAATTTTTATATTTAGACGCAAGACAGCGAACCGCAGCTTTTTGGCCCAATAAAAGTATTTAGCTTCATATTAGGGAAATTGGCGAAAAATACTCATTAAAATTTGTTTTTTCGCAACTTTGAATTTTTCTAGTCAAAAACATTACGTCACTTTTTGTGTTACATAAATTACATAAAATAAAAAAAAACAATGATCATTATGAAAAGTCATGTATGAATTTAAGCACCATGGAAATACATAAACAAATAAATAGTTCTTAAAATAAATAAAGTAAAAAATTCTGCCGTGTTGGTCCGGCCTTCTTTGCAGAATAGACCATCTGCCATCCTGTGCCAGGATCGTAACAGGCGAGCACAGGCTTACCGTCACTAACACTGTGACATCTGACTAAATATTACTTACTCTTTAATTAACCGATCTCTCTTTCTGAGAGTCTTATGATGTCAAAACAAAATGAAAGACATTTCGGTCAATTAGAACGAGTCAGCAATATTTGGAAATTGATAAAATATCTTTGTTGAATGTAATCTTTATCAAAGCTCTTATAAAATCTTTTCTTTCTTTCTTTCTTTAATTCTTTATTGTACATAAAAAGTAAAAAAAAAAACAAGTAAATATGTAAAATTATACAAAAGACGAGCTTATCTCTAAAAGAGATTTCTTCCAGCATCTTTATGCAACGGCGACGGGTTTTGTCACATTTTTGGGTATGATTTTCTAATATGTTTAGCTTCGTCAGCGTAAAATACATTTTAGTACAAACTTTCACCCCCCATCATAAATGTCTTTTGGCGGTTGATTTTTGACAAAAATGAGCCGGTATTTGAACTCAGGTCTTTAACTATAAGCTTGTAAAATTGTGCTAAAATCAATTCTGCGATTTAGCCGTGAAAGCGTAAAAATGACACAGGCCACGGTGGTCTCTTACCATATGAAAGGGTATGTTTGTTCCCTGTATCATCATCATCATCATCGTCATCATAAGATGGAGGACGTCCACTGCTGGACATAGGCCTCCCCCATAGAGCGCCACAAGTCACTTGTCACCGTGACTTGTCGCTGGATACAAGTATCTACTTGTATCCAGCGACTCCCGGCGACCTTGACCAGTTCATTAGTCCATCAGGTGGGAGGTCGTCCAACGCTACGTCCTTGCGTGCAGGGCCGCCACTCGAGAACCTTTCTTCCCCAGCAATTGTCTGTTCTGCGAGTAATGTGGCCTGCCCATTGCCACTTCAGCTTGCTGATTTTCTGGACTATGTCGGTTACTCTCGTTCTGTTGCATTCTGTTCCTTGTATCTTTAAATATATAATTCTTGTGTTCGTGTGTTTATCACTGCACTCCTTCTAAACGACTGGACCGATGTTGATGAAACTTTTTGTGTGTGTTCAAGGGAATTCGAGAATGGTTTAGATTCACAATTTGGTCTTGTGGAAAATGTTTTTTTAATTATTTTTTAATAATAAGTAGTTGATTTTGGAATGTTTCACATCGGATCCGACAGACTGCGCTGCTGTCGAAGTATTAATGTCAAGTGGTACGAAAATTGCTGGGTCAGCTAGTAATAGCATAAAAATACAAACTTTCGCAATTATATTTTACATACAACAAGCATACTACACTCTATCACTGTACTAATAAGCACTTGTACCTCCATGTTTGAAATAAACCCCATATTTTCCCTTAGCGAATATTCGCGTGTTGGAAGCCCGGAAGGCCTGGCCAGTGATAACAAACCAACGCCCACAGACCCGATAATACTGGGTGTGAACATGGAGCGAGGAGTTACGGCTGCATACCGGAAATAGTTCAAAGTAACGAAGTGTTGGTGCAAAACTGTGTTATGTTAAACAGTCATAATCAGGTCAAACTGAATGTTAGATTGACATTCTTAATTGCCAATATTTACGAGAAAAAATGTTTTTTGTAACTACAACATTAATATAAAAGTATAAAATAAGTATCTTCACACCCATATCCACGTAGAGAGTAGGTAGAGGCACAACCAGGGCACCCATGACTAGCCGAAGACACTAAATCGCACAATGTGATAGGTGGCAAGCCTATCGCCAACCGGGCATATATCCAATCCCGAGTTACGTTATTTTTATTTAAAAAATATTTTTTTTTTATTTTTTTGTTGCCCGACCCGGGGATTGAACCCGGGACCTCGAGAAGTCAAGTCCGACGCCGGACCACCACAGGTGACTGCCAGACTACTCGTCTTTAAAAAGAGAAAGTCTTTAATTTAACTGTATTCGATTTTTGTGCGTTTGTTACTCAACTACTCGGCCAATACTAAACATAATTTATTTTTACTTTATTGTAAAGGTAGGCCATACCAACATGTAACGACAAAACAAATAGAATATGTATAATTTCAATTGTCTTATAAAAATAACGTTACCCGTGATTGGATATAAAGCGACTGGTTGTTAATAGGTTTGGCACCTATCATGGGTCTTGTGTTTCTGGCTAAATCGAGGGTATGGCCATGAATATAATTTTTTCCAATGTAAATTTTATCACTTATTAGAAAGTGGTTTAAATTATACGTAAGAATAGATAAACTTGTACATGAAAACGTATGCATTGTTCAAATTATTATTCAAAAATTCTTTATTATGAAATTATTGACACAGGACTTGACAAAGCTTGTATAAGGCCACCTTGAAATCATGAGCTTTTAAAAAAATAATTATTAAGTCGTGACGGGGTACTGAAATCAAGCATAATGAAGTGCGATTGTCTTAACCTCAGATTACGCCTATTATTGTTTTTTTTTCAAAGTATCTTCACGCCCATATCACCGAAGAGGTAGGCAGAGGCACAACCAGGGCACCCACGACTAGCTGAAGACACTAAGTCCCACAATGTGATAGGTGGCAAGCCTATCGCCAACCGGGCACATTTCCAATCCCGACCAACATTTTTTTCTTATTGTTTTACGGCCTATTTTAATAACCTTAACAGATAAAGATAAGCTTTCTTTAGTTTTGTTGCCAAGATATGTTTGTTATTTATTAAAAAACAACAGCTGTTATCTAGCAACTGATCGAAAGTAGTATTAGGTATATCTTATCTTAGAGAGGTTATTAATATTTTATACACCTTTACCAATCATTACTATATTTACTTTATGGCGTATGATTGACGCCATTTTGAATTTTGTTATTTTTAGTAGCACTCGAAGTTACGCTGCTTGTTGCTACATAATTTTATATTAGTGCTTCTTTATATAAAAATACTACTTGAATCCGAACGAAATTAGTAATAGATAAATCCTGAGCCCGAGCTCAAATATAATGGCTGTTTTTGAAATGACAATCATAAAACCGTCATACGTTATATGTTCGTGAACTGAATTGTCGAAATAGGTTGTTAACATTCAAAGGTAACGTACATATTATAGAGTCAATATCGGAAAACCACGAATAAACGGGACATAATGAAAATATATTACGGCCTTTGATATCGTAAACGACTGCTGCAGAATATTATTCAAATAAATATTACCCTGAGCGATGTCGTCACGGAGCTCCAAAAATCGTAAATTTTATAACTGGAGCCTCGTACCTTGGCCTGAGCTGACTGGAATAAAATTATTTCGTGAAAAATAAATCTAAACTCTTTTGCTTTTGTCAGCGCTGTTAGGATACGCATCTCAGATATATATAGTTTTTGACAGTGAGATTTTTTTCAATGTAGTATTATTTGTTGAAATACTTATGACGTAATATTTCGAATCACAAATCGATTAAAATAACTTTATAATATATTATAATTATAATAAGAATTATAGATTTAATAATAAAATAATATAATTGTAGAGAAAGCTTTGTTTGGCTGCCTTTTACAATCTAAGTATATTCTTATGCTGTTGATAATACTTACTTTGTTGTAAGCTTGATTATACACAATAAAGAATTCATTCATTCATTTAAAATAATTTTAATGTTCCCCCTTCTTTAATATTGTAATAAAAAAAAACGTTAATCAGGATTTGGTAAGTGTCCTTTTGGTACCACCGTTTGGTCCGTTTGGTGGTTGTTTTGCTGCCTATCACATTGTGCGGTTAAGTAACCTTCAGCTATAACTATTCTCACGTAAAAATATACGTTTAAACCGACTTCGATAGAGGTGGGGGTTATATGTTCTACTCCTATTTTCGTTTTTCTTTTTTTTAATATTTGTTAATCGATTTCTCTATCAATTTGGGACCGATTTTGAAAATCACGTTTTATATTCAAAAGAGCGTACTTCCGAGGCCATTTCATTGCCACCAAGCTTGAATCTGATGTTGTCATCCTAGGAAATCGAGGAAAAACTTATTTTTTTGTAACGACTTACTAAAATTGTTACTGAAGTCGTTTTTTTTTGGAATATGTGCGCTTAAAACTTAAAATATAAGTAGACGTATATTACAACGTACATAAGGAAGACAAACATAATTGAATTGTGGAATATGTGTGTTAAAATGATGTTACAAAAATATATTCTACCATAACAATTGATTCTACTACATTTTGGTGTGAAAATATTTAAATATTTATAAAAATAGTTTAATTACATATCTATGAGAGCAGTCTACAAAAGAAACAGAGAAAAGTTAATGAGACTGCTTTTTTTTGAAATTCTTGATTGGTTTTCTGACCATAGGTAAACTACTAGGCCAATATTAATGAAAGGTTTTTAAGTAATTGAGGATCTTACACACTAAGGTATGTTTAGTCAAAATCGATTAAGTGCAAGCGGAGAAATTTTAGATTGAATTATATGGCAGTAGCGTGGCTTTGGACACGGGTACTCTACGGACGGACACTGATTTCATAGTTTTACAGCTTTGTAGGGTTACTCTTAAATGTCGATTTTATTCAAATCTGAATTCGAATCATGTTATTTTTATGTTGTATGTTGTGTTGCTAACACACTACAATCTCCATTGGTGTCTTAAGGCTGCGAATCGCCTTTGTGGTCTAGCGGTCCACTTGTTGGGCTAGACTGCATGAGAGAATCCTGGGTCGGGCAACAAAAATAAAATGCAGTTTTTCGAATTTTCTAATAAAAAAAATGTATCTTGGGATGTGCCCGGTTGATGATAGGATTGCTACCTATCTCATAGTGGGACTAAAGTATTTTTGGCTAATCCTGGGTTCTATGGTTGTACCTCTGCCTACATCTTCAGTGTAACGGGCGTGGAGATACTCATTACTTTGTATTTATTTAAAGTGGAAGTGGGAGTGACGTTTTAATTATTTGACAAGCAAGTTTCTCTCGTGGAAATATGACTTTCATTTAGAAGGGTTCAAGGCGCAAGCCTTTATTGTGCAAACAATTATTACACTGTATAAATAAGTAATTGTTTATATAGATTAATTTACTAGCTTTGTACAAGGACAAGAATAACAAAGGGAAAATCTGAGAATAAATTTTGTTTCCGAATTCGAGACTGACATATCTAAACCGACTTTAAAAAGGAGGGGGTTAGACGTTCGACTCCATATTTTTTTGGATGGTAATAGATTTCAGCGTCTTTTTTAACCCATTTTAATTTTTTTGTTAAAAGACAGTGACTAGTGAGTGGGTGCCCTGAAGGCAAGATGACCGTAGCCTATAAACACCATAGATGATAAAGGTGCGTCGTTGTCTTGTGGACGGGTGTAAGGTCAATGGTGCAATTCTACCGGCTACCCTATGAACTAAAATATGTCATATTTTAGCCGCGTTGCTGCAAATCAATACATATTCCCGTTTGTAGGTGTATTTTAATGTTTGCTAAGCAAATAAGTATTGTAACCTGAAGCAAAACGGATGATCTATTTCACTACAGAAATATGATAATTATTGACAACTAGCCGACTTGGCGAGTTTAGTACCGCTTGACATTGGTAGACACCGACAAAATTTATAGAAGACATTTGAATATTGCTTTTTCCATTTTCCCTGCAATTTTCTAGGAGAAGAAATCCTTCTGACTAACTAATGCACCGAAAAATAATTATTGTCCAGTCATTTAAGCTTAAATTAGGTTTGAATCTCGGAATTCGAGATACCCAGCTGTAAGTTTGTAAATATTTGTATACTGACACCTTAAAAGTTGTCTCAAAACCTACATATGGTAGGGTGTAAGCAACTTTTAAATTTCAAGGTTCAAATATAATTCCTATATTTTCATTAACAATTCTGCAATTACATGGACAGGTAAGTGTTGTTAAATAAATTAATACTGAATAAGAAGTGGATAAGTTAGGAAAAAAATGATAAAATATAATATAATAGTTAATAAAAATTGACAAATATTTATAATAATTGATTTATCGATAGTTCATCAACTATATATTGCGCGTTTTCGACCGGAGGCACCGGTTGACCTGAAGTGATGCTGTGACCGCGGGCTCTCCGCCCACTATCTCGAAAACGGGTCACCGTATAAAAAAAAATTTTTGAACAAAATTTGTAGATAATTTTTTATTCTACAATATTGATAATAAATACAAATAGCAAAAAACCCATAGGAAATGAGATATTTCCATAAAAAGCGCAAAAAACCGATTTTTGTGATCTTTGAAAGGAAATTTAATAATTGCTTACATATGTAGGTTTTGAGACAACTTTTAGGGTGTCAATATACAAGTATTTACAGACTTACAGCTGGGTATCTCGAATTCCGAGGTGAACTTATTATAATGACTGGACCTTTAGCAAAAACGGTGCGTATGTTCAGACGTGACGTGAGGACCATGTGAAATGGGGAACTATTTTTATATATACTAGCTGTTCCGGCAAACTTATTCCACCCGTTCAGTTAGTATGGAAAAATAAAATATTGTTTTTCCCATTTTTCCTGCAATTTTCCTAGTTTTTCTCTTCATTCATTGCCTCTGTGGTCTAGCGGTTCAGTTGTTGGACTTGACTGCTTGAGGTCCTGGGTTCGAATCCCGGGTAACGCAACAAAACAAAACGTTGCTCGGGTTTGGAAATGTGCCCGGTTGGCGATAGGCTTGCCATTTATCGCATTGTGGGACTTAGTGTCTTCGGCCAGTCGTGGGTGCCCTAGTTGTGCCTCTGCCTACCTCTTCGGGGATAAGGGTGTGAAGATACTTTCTCTGCATTAGAACATTGTCCTGTGCAATAAATATCACGATACAAAAAGAATTAGTCAAATCTGTCCAGTCCCAATGTAAAACATTCCAACTACTATACTACTACTTACAAATAAAAAAAACGGGTTGCACTAATAAGCTTAAATTCATGTAGGTATTAAAAAAAACACGCCCATGCTTAAACTATAAGTTGAATATTGCGGTTTGTGTTATATAAGTAGACATTTATAAAAATAAAACGGGTTGCACTCCGGGAGTGCCGACAGAAGTGGAAACTTGAATATTAACGTTGTGCATTTTTGTTATTTTGGAATGGTTAGGGAATATTTTTTCACGAATTGCTTTAATTATCAGTATGAAAGTACTATAATTTATGTGGTAGAATATAATATTCATTTATTGCGATATCGTACACGTGCTGTCATCAGTACGAACATTTGCGCAGACGCTCTGCGCCGTTTTACGAATTTTCAGGTCACGTGTCCTGACGCCAGTTTAGAAGTTTTTACCCATTTCAAAAAAGTGCGCAACGACGCTAATTAAGTTTTCACTTCAAAAGTAAATTAAAAAAAAAACATTTTTCATTGGGCTAAATTGTGAATCTAAACGATTCTCGAATCCCCTTGAACACACACAAAAAAATCCTTAAAATTGCTCCAGTCGCCTAGGAGAAGTTCAGTGACAAACACACGAACACAGAAAATTCTATATTCTTATTCTCTAAGATATAAATATAATAAGACATAGATATAAATTAGATGTTCTAGCGGCTTTGTTCACGTTCTGGCTATAAATGTAGCTCTCTCTCATGTGAACTCGTTCTTTTCCAAGGTCTGATCTATTTCTATTCTAAAATTTGGCTAAGCATGAACATAAACATATTCTCTTTCCCGTTTAATAGGGAAAGTTATTGAGTTGTATTAAGTATAATATTAATACTACATGGATTTTATACCTCGCAAACGCTTAGAAGTAATTAATTCATATAATTACCACCAACTATATTATCGACACTCTGGATGGGTAGACGTTCATATTAAGTTAATTATTAAAAAAATAATAATTTAGTTTTATTACATAACATTGATGTAATATCACTTACCATTATAGTTAAAAATAGAAAACTTGAATTCTACGAAATGATTCTCCATCGTAATTTCGCACAAATTCAATTTCTATAAATAAAACTAGCTGACCCAGCAAACTTCGTATCGCTTGACATTAATGCTTATGCCCGGTTCCTATAATCAACGAATCGTAATCCGTCAGCTAAACCGTTCGTAGTTTGTTCAAGAGTAACGGAGCATTACTAATATTTTCAAAAAATGTTTAGAATCAATAGTCGGAAACGAGCAACCGTTGTTAGTAATTTTACTAAGCGTACAAAATACTACCATCCGTAATCAAAAACGACTCGTTTTTTGAATATAGGAACCGGGCATTAGACAGTAGCGCAGTCTGTCGGATCCGATGTGAAACATTCTAAAATCAACAACTAATTATTAAAAAATTAATTAAAAAAACATTTTCCAGTGGACCAAATTGTGAATCATACACACTCACAGAAGAATTATATATATATATGTGACATACACACTCACAGAAGAATTATATATATATAAAGATAACAATCATTAAATAAAAAGACTACTCTTCCACTATTATTATTATTTACTAGGTGGTAGAATTTCGCAGAGACTCGCCCGGATTGTTACCTTATCTATTCCTGCCGCCATAACGTCAGTGCTTACCACTGACGTGTTCCGGTTCAGAGGATAAGGGAGCCGGTAAACTTACGTTTGCTCAAGGCCTAACATTCCTGCCTCAGGATGGCAAAGCACCATTACCACCTTTGGTGTATCTATTCGGCGTGAATTTGTTACCATCAGGAAATCCGTCTTCTTGTTCGCCTTCCAAGTTCCAATATCATAAAAAATAGTCGTATTAATATCTATATGGTTATAAAAAAACGAAATAATACAATCGTATGTTTAATCAGAATAGACGTATGTTTAAGCATGTCTAACATTTTAACGAATTTTTTATAAATTCCTGTGCCCTCCAATATAATAACAATTAAAAAAAAACACTCGTATAGATATCTACATAGATAACATAAAAAAATAGCATGGTCGACGGTCGTATGTTTAATCAGAATAGATGAATGTTTAAGCAAGTCTAACATTTTAACGAATTCTTTACAAATTCCTGTAAAGCACTCTATGAGAACATTAACACTTAAACCTAGCGTGTACAGAGGCACCGCCCCAGCTTTTAAGGTAAAACCTTTTAAAAAGAAAAGTTTGTTGTAGTTGTTCCGAGGGGCTAAGCATTGCTACTGCAAGTCTTTTTTCATTGTTTGGGCTTAATGCAACTAAATTAATGTACACAAAAGAACCACCTTAAGACTTCAATGCTTTATTTAAGACATTTTCACTTTCTCTTTTTTTTCTGTGCCTTTTTGTACAATAGATTCAATCGAATCGTAGTCTGGAAATTTTAGAATCTAAATGTAGCTCCTACTGAAATAAGCTTGTACACTATAACTGTAATAATCTATATGGATATATAAATCAATGCCACTTTTCGTTGTAATTTTATAACTCGAGAACGAGCTCATCTATCCAAACCAAATGATTAGACTTTGTTTGGACTATTTAGTAGATGGTTTACGTGAAGTTTGCATAAAATCGATAGAGCGGTTCTTCATTTATCACACTTATTGTAACAAATGAATTCAATAAATGGCAGATCGTTTTGTTAATGCCTAATGGGTATTTTTCTGTCAAATTTAAACTTTCAGATGGGGATTATTCTGTCATGTTGCAACTTTTTTCTTTTCTTGCTCATCATTTCATGCTTTTTTCTTTTTTTGGTTGTTTTTTTCTTATTGTTTTGTTGTGTTATGTCATTCGTGCGGTCATATCAAAGAGTAAAGTCCATAAAGATATATACGTAGCGAAACACGTACCCGGCCGCTAGTCATTTATATATTTTTTTGAACACTGTTTAGAAAATATACTTGTATGTACATACATGGTGCGTGTATGTCAATTTCATTATATATCAATTTCAGTATGCAAATGAGAGAATTGCATACTGAAATTTATTTTTACTTAGCTTTTCAAGTTAGATATTCAAAAAAAGTATCTTCACGAATATAATATGTCCTGACGAGATAGGTAAAATCACAATCAGGGCACCGATGACTAGCCGAAGACACTAAGTCCCATGAAGTGACCCTCTAATCGGCCATATATCCAACCCCGGGAAACGTTGTCCTTATACGAAAATTGAAAATACACAATTTTTTTTGTTACTCGACTCGGGGATCGAACCCGGACCTCAAGAAGTTAAGTCCGATGTCGGCCCGCTAGACCACTTAGTTGATACGTTAGCATATCAAGCTAGATACTTACATTTTGAATATTAGGAAGAACAAATATGATTCATTATGAAGCTCCGTTGGCTGTGGATATTACATGGCAACAGGCTAACTAATTGTTTATTTGGTACCTCAAATACATTTATTTCTGTTTAAAAACGTTAATGTAATTAGTACGGTATTCAGATCTTTTGAATAAAAAAACCACTTGTGTCAAAAAATCTTACCATTCTCATTTTAACAGTAATTGTTCTTAAATTTTTTATATTAAAAAATACCTGTAATTAGGTATTTGATTTTTTTAGTCTTCTTAAAAGAAGTTTAACAAATTAATAGTTTTCAATGCAATTATTAAATCTATTATAATTTTAATAATAAAATTGGTACCACAACTTTATTTCTATTAAAAAATACTAGTTCCACTAAAACTCGTTTTCAGTTTACGATAAAAAAATATCAATTTGTGGTTTATTAAAAATGCTGTGCACTTGAATAAAGATTTTCTTCATATACAGATACTGGTTTTAGGTTTGAGGTTAGGATAATCGCTTGAATAAGCTGTAATTCTTTATACACAAACTAGCAGACCGCCGCAGCTTCACACGGGTATAAAATATACATATAAACCTTCCTCTTCAATCACTTTATCTATTGGAAAAATCACATTAAAATCCGTTGCGTAGTTTTAAAGATTTAAGCATACACAGGGACAGAGGAAGCAACTTTGTTTTATACTATGTAGTAATACTGTTTTTAGGTTTAAGAGATAATCGCTTGAATAAGCTGTAAATAGAAGTCCATTGCAACTGATAAGAGAATTGCAGACCACGAGGAATGCGCCCGATGGAGAGGCTTATGTAGGACACGAGAAAGCTTTAAGTTTTGCTCTGTTTATTTTAGCTCGATAGCCGTTGCTTTGCATGCTACATCTGGCAAATGAAACATTCTTATACAACAAACGATCTGAGTTAAAAATACGATAGAAATTTCAGTAGAATCATTGCTAAAATGATCTACACAAAAACAAATAGAAAACTAAACTATAAATAAAAAATAAACTTTAAAAGTATCTTCGCAACCATATCCCTGAAGAGGTAGGCAGAGGCACAACCAGGCACCCAAGACTAGCACTAAGTCCCACAATGTGATAGGTGGTAAGCCTATCGCCAACCGGACACATATCCAATCCCGAGCAACGTTTTTTTTTATTAGAAAATTGGAAAAACCAAAAGTTTTTTTGTTGCCCGTCCCGGGAATTGAGCTCGGGACCTCATGAAGACTTAGCATATAGATTTATTTTATATAGCATACTAACTTTTAACCGCGGCTTATTTAAGTCATTTAAAAAGTATTTTATATTACTTTAATATCTCCAACAGCTTTCAGGCTCCAAGAATATATATGTACAAAGTTTCTAGATGATAGGTTAACTAGTTTTCGGGTGAAACAAACCTATATTTGCATTTATAATATTAGTTTTGTTTAAAAAATAGACTTAGCTTAGAGTTTTTTATTCGTTTTGTTAATGCTAGAGGAAAGTGATTAAACATACAGCTCTCCTGATGGTAAGAGACAACCGAGGCTTATAGATACCACACACGTTATTGGTGCGTCATAGTCCTGTATCCGATATGTTAGACATATTTTGCAAGTTTACTGGCTACCCTATCCTTATTTCCAGACATGACAGTTGTTATGGAATAGGTAAAGCGATGGTTCCCCATCCAGGTAAGTTTCTGCATAGCACTTACCAAGACTTAGCTTAGAGTTTTTTATTCGTTTTGTTAATGCTAGAGGAAAGTGATTAAACATACAGCTCTCCTGATGGTAAGAGACAACCGAGGCTTTTAGATACCACACACGTTATTGGTGCGTCATAGTCCTGTATCCGATATGTTAAACATATTTTGCAAGTTTACTGGCTACCCTATCCTTATTTCCAGACATGACAGTTGTTATGGAATAGGTAAAGCGATGGTTCCCCATCCAGGTAAGTTTCTGCATAGCACTTACCAAGTGGTCTTTTTAGTAATTACCTATTTAACTCGTGCTCGCATCTTACGAGTTATCTGACTAGAAGACAGATGGTCCCATACGGGGAACTATATCAAGAAATCTGGCACCTTGTCTGAATAACTACACAAGTAGCATCTGATTAAGAATCTAGCAACCTTTAGACGTTCCATTGGACGAAGCCAAAACGGATGCAAGAGTTTTACTTGAAGATGTAGTGCTAGAAGTGGATGAAATTGTATATTTTGGTTGTGATTTTAGCAGGGATGGAAGGTATATCGCGTATGTAGAAAGGAGAGTGTGCGGGGAATTATGTGAATGGATCGCTGGGTAAGCTATTTCAAAGCGAGGTTTTAAATTAAAGTCTGCCTGCGTTATGTAGATGATGTTGTACTTTTGTTTTTTTATATTTTATGAGCTGCAAACATAGTTATTATATTCTAAAGAGAGGGGCTTCATTTGGATGCGATGGTACTGGAACGGGGATGGAAGTTACACCGCGGATGTAAAGAAGAAAGTGTGTGTAGAGAATGGTGTTAAGGGAGAACTGGGTAAGTAATTTCAAATTGTGGTTTTGAGTCAAAGTTCTACACTCGCTTTGCGTTAATATGTGCTTATCCCAAAGTTGTTGTATGAGACGAGCAAAAGCATGAGAGTAGGATAAATGTCGTCGAAATGAGAGCGCTACGGAAAATCTTTGGTGTTACGCTCGCTGACCGCATTCGAAACAGTGAGATCCGAGAAAGAGTGGTATTGAAAGAATGTGTTGGTGATAAAATAACAAAGGATCCCCCGCTGGTTTGGACTTGTAAAAAGATTGACAGATATAAGATTGCCAAAGCAGATATACAATACGAATGTGTCAATAGTCTCCAAAACCGGCGTGTTTATAAGAAAGTATCAGATCTGCCAGGATCGTGAGGTTTGCACTCGATACTATCTGCCAACCACGTAAGGGACTTGGTGTGAAGATATGTATGTATGTGTCTAATCTATTACATAGAAGTTTTGCTGTCGATTTTATCACAGTCGCTGAATTACGTTTCAATGATGATTAACAAAATGTATGGTAACAACATGAATATAAATGTCAGTCACCGTCTAACACGCTAAGTTATCTGTCAGCATATATAATTGGAGTGTTAGAACAGTGTACAAACTAGGCCTGGCTGATAAAATACTTGCCTACACTCAATTAAAGCAATAGGATTGTCATTTTCATTTTATTTAACATTTCTGTTTAGTGTCCCTACTACGGACGCTTATAGCAATATTTTTTCCATCTTGCGATATGGCCGCCTTTATAGGCAACTTCATGGTATACGTCATAAGGTTGTTTTTCTCCGATGGCAATTAGTATTATCCCGGACCTGACATTGGCTAAATAAGTCGTGATAAACGATTGAAGGCCATATTTATAAAAGAAGAAGAAGAATTAGTATTATTAATATAATACTATTTTAAGAGCTTACGGTAACTCCCCTGTAGTGATCAATCAATCAAATTAAAATAATTTTGAGTTTACAAATGATATAAGTAGATAATCTCATGGCGTCGGTTAATCCCAGCAAAAGATGAATACAATAGTGACATTTTTAAAATGATTGCGAAAACAAATAATAATAAATACGAGAGATGTTTAAGGGGGTGAAGGGTTCGAGCCAAATCTCATACAATCTTACGTTACAGAGAGAGAAGCAAATATCACGCAATTTTTTGAATGCAAACGCAATGAAACAAAAAAATACTATTTTGGTAAATGGGGGATTTGCCGATTTGATTGTTTGTTGATAGTTTCCATACTGTTTTATATTTGTAATGTGATACTGTCGCCCAAACCAAAAAGGTATCAATTGTTTCTAACTGTATCTATTAAAAATATTTTAGTAGCTCTACATTATTTTTAGACCTTATTTATTAAATCATTCAAATATCCGCTATTAACCACACAGCTTAGAATTTTACCGTAATATATGTTGCTTAAGGTTTATCTATTTTATTTTCGTATTGAAAAGGATGAAAACATTAGTAAGCAAGCGAAGTATCATACCCCGTAAAAAAACTTTTGAAGTACTGTAAGAAAGTCAGATGTTTTGTTTGCTTAAGTATCTTCAACATATCCCCAAAGAGGTAGGCAGATGCACAACCATGGCACCCACGACTAGCCGAAGACACCAATTCCCACAATGTGATAGCTGGCAAGCCTATCGCCAACCAGGCACATTTCCAATCCCGAGAAACGTTTTTTTAATTGAAAAAATCCAATTTTCTTTTGTTGCCCTACCCGGGATTCAAACCCGGGACCTCAAGCAGTCAAGTCCAACAACTGAACCGCTAGACCACAAAGGCGACATTATTTTGTTTGCTTACTGTACGATTATATTACAATAGAAATATCCGCTTTTTTTTTTTTTTTTTTTGAATGACTACTATGTTGTCAAGCTCGCGGTTTTTACAACTTCACCGGGCTTTGTGGGCCGAGCAGAGTGCTCAGCCCGAGACATCATTATTTAGATGGATTGGACTGTTCCCTACAACGCCAGCAACAAGGGCTGTCTCCCGGGAGACCGTACCTCGACTTGGTGCTGCGTTCTGGTTACTGGGTGGACTAGGTGGAGGAATAGTGGCGGCTCGTCGCTCGGCGTTAGGCGCCGGGCGCAAGAGAGGTTTCGTCGCCTAGACCGGCGGCGACGGTGTAGTGTTGTGTCTTGTGAATTTGTGTTCCGGTTGGGATTGGGAGGGAGGTTCGCGTTTGTCGCGGTTATTGGATCCGGTGGATCCGATAACACGTGACGGGGTCTCCTAAGTTTGGCGGGCGCGTTCGCGGCTGGTGTATAGTCACACACGGGTGCTAATACCGGGTTGGGACATTAGCTTTGTATGTTTCATTGTTCCGAATCCGATTTTGATGAACTAGTTCACTACGAGCTGTGTGCTGGTAAATATTTACATATTCATTGTTTACTTCAATTACCTGATTATCTTTTACATCAATGAAAATTATCGTATACATAGAGCAAACTTTTGATGAACTATCTCTATAGCAAACACACTACACGAGTGTTGCAGTCGTAAAAAAAAATAATTGTGCAAGTGACAAAAAAAATCTAAGGAGGGAAATAGCACATAGACTGTCAAACTAAACAAGTTTTTTGTGTTTTTGTATACATATAGCCAATTTTGGTCACAATGTAGCCACGACACAGTCTAGTGTTAACTTAAAGATGTCTAGAAAGTAACGCTATATTTTTGGGGAAAGTAATTGACATAGTGTATACACGTAAGGTACCCTAAAGCAGCGGTACCCAAACTTATTTAAGTAACTCTCACTTTAACAATCAGTTATTTTGTAACGTAACCAACCCCGTTTTCTTGTCGTCAAAAACCTCAACAACATATTAGTTTTGCCTGGAGCTAAAAAAACATTAAACTAAACTTGCCGCTCCCTCTAGGCTTCCATCGTCACAAGAGGGTTGGGGTGGGAAGGGAGGTTATAATTCACTTCGGGAAAGACTACCAATGAACAATATTATGCGTGCAGTCCTTATTATCTGAAGGTATAGTAGTGCCCCCACCAAGATGCGTATAGCGAAGCGCGAGTGCACTACTTAGCTACCTTTTGTCCATGCTATATAATGAAAGCTATACACCCTGACTTTTTAATCACCATCCAAATTTTAATATGTTGATCTTAAGTGAAAATAATTAAATACGTGTTTTTTCTTTTAGTATCCCTCAATACTAAATATTAAGATATGACATCGCAAATATTGATGTTTATGGGCAGCGCGCGCTCCGTACCTACGCTCTGAGTGCTCTGACATGCTAGATAGCTACCTGCTAGATAATTATTTTTTTTCATAAATGAACTTATCTATAGATACTTTATGCCCAGAAAAAATTTGGATGGTGTTAAAAAAAATCATGCTGTATATTTTAAGCTAAGGTGTAAAGTTTGTAGAGTTAGAACGATTAGAGTTAGAAGCTTAGCTCTAGATATCATCTGAAAAGCGTGTCTAGTTAGAACCTTCATTTTACATGACAACTAATAACTTTTTGTCAGTGCTAGCCCTATTGGTGGTAATTTTGTTGCACACTCACTAAACCAATTTAAAGTTATCGCTATCTTCTTTCAACGGAAGTAATAGAAAGAGACAAAACACTTTTAATGCTGTCAGATTAGTCTGTACACGATATCTATAGACGTTTAACCTATCACTCAAAAACGTTGATTAAATACATCACAATTTGACACGTCCGGACTAAACTGACGTGTCAAAAAGGTTACATCTCTTTTGTTCTTGTTTGATTTGAAAAAGATAACATGCATCTAAAATAAGATTAGTTTGTGAATAGCAGAATCACCACCATTGTTAAGTTTTGTTTATGATTTGATTACATTGTCAATTAAGATAACTATTATTATAATACGTATTGCAATTGCATTTATTGTAGCCAGAATACACTTAAGTTAATAAAAACAAAAGTTAAAAAACGGCACTAAAAAAACTTGAAGGTGGTGTGGCAGAGATCGTTCTGAAGCGACAATACTACCTTTGTGTACCTTAATTTAAATACTATGTAGAAAATATAACAGTTAGGGTTACAAACTTCACAATATGAAGTAGTAGGAAATCGTTTTGAAGCGAGCATACTACCCTAAACCCTTGTGGACTTTAAGTTTAACACTTTATAGAAAATATAATGGTTAGGCTTAACCAACTTTACAAAACAAAAATTATTGAATGGTGATGAAAAAAGTCTCAGGTTGTTTGGCGGGGATCGTTCTGTAGCCTTTATTAAAAATAAAAAATAAAATAAAACAGGTAAAGGATGCATAAGGACGTCTTGAATATCGAGAGGACTGGTAATCCTAATAATCGTGTCTGAAAATGTCATTTACGGTGGTGTATACATTTTATGAGGACTCGTTCCTTTTATTAATTAATTAGAGTTTAATAGGAATATAAAACTTGTATAACTTTATAACCGTATAACTTGTACTGAAATTATAAAAACTGTATCCAACATTTTTAATAAAAACTAATAAAAGAACAATTACTAAAAGTTGTAATATGCACCTTGCTTCGTAACTGCTTTAAAAACTTTAAAAAACACATTTCATGGAACATCATTAAATGCCACTCACTTATAAAAGTATAGACTTCAATAACTCCCCGATGAAAAAGGACATTGATAGTATCAAGTGTAAAAAATGAGGGATCATGATTTATTACTGAAATATTGTAAGACATTATATTATATTGGAACGGGAAACTTTTGGTATGAAAAAGGAGTTATAGGAGACGATAACAGCTTTACATATTATGTATATAGCTTTGCCTTATATACTATGTATGTGACTCTAGCTTTGTTGGAATTGTTGGGTGGGACTATTGGAGATTATCCTCCAAAGCAAAAAAGCGACGGTTTCGCAGCTGCTGTGACCCATGTGATGATATTAGTGAAAATATACGTTGTTATTTCTAACAAGAAAATCATAAAACAGATGATACGAGATTTGATCAAAGTTTGCGAAAAGTTCGAAAAGGAGAACATGACTGCAGAAAAATACCGAATTATTAAATTAAATATAATTATTTATTTTATAGTTGTCTATGCGACGCTGTTCGCTTTTATTATACAAGGGATTATTAATGTTATTAAAGGTAAGTATTTTTGACTCGTAACGGAGTATGAAGTATTGTAAATTTGACGTGCCTTTGTGTAGAAGTGTGTATATATGTGTGTGTATGTATGTGTGTATATGTGTGTACGTATGTGTGTACATGTGTGTGTGTGTGTGTGTTTGTGTGACAGCATTACTTCTGAACAAACATTTGTTGTTTTTTAGGAAAATCGGAAATTTTCAATTTTATGATTACTAATTCATAGTATAGGAAGCAAACAAGCAGATAAAATTCCTGAAAGA
The DNA here is from genome assembly GCA_002245505.1 of Calephelis nemesis. Classification (NCBI taxonomy): domain Eukaryota; kingdom Metazoa; phylum Arthropoda; class Insecta; order Lepidoptera; family Riodinidae; genus Calephelis; species Calephelis nemesis. Next base: position 158,693 of record NJDD01001905.1, read on the forward strand.
AAGAACACGTCGCGTTTAGATCTGTTATTGGCTATTATACAAGCTTATTAAGTGGAGCACGACAACAGCGAGCAATAATCTGATATCATCATCATAATGATCTGATCATGATAATGATCTGATCTGATACCATAAACAAATAAAAAGATAGTACCAATCCACAATGCTATCTAATAGTTTTTGTTTTTTTTGTGATTATTGACAAATGTGATTCGTCTCCTTATCGCCTCTGTAGTCTAGAGGTGCGCAATTCGACTTAACTTCATAAGGTTCCGAGTTCTATTCACGGGCAACAAAAAAATTTTTCTCAATTAAAAAAAAAGCGTTGGCCGGGATTGGATAACTGTCCGGTACGATATAGGTTTGCCACCTATCACATTGTGGTATTTACGGACGCACTCAGGGATAGCAATTAGTTTAATCTCTTCCTAGCAGTCCGTCCCAGCTTCACACGTGTGGACAAACTTCTGTCCTATTATTATCTATTTATCAAAAAATTGGCATCAAAATCCGTTACGTAGTTTTAAAGGTCTAAGTATTTATATGGACAGACTTTATACTATGTGATAGTTATGCCACAATTTTGAATACAAAATGACGACTTAATGATTGATGATAAACCAAATTGACATCTCTGAGTGCAATCGGGTGAATGAGTGCAATATTTACGGGTAGTCGTGGGTAGCCTGGTTGCACCTTTGCCAACTTCTCTGGACATACAGGCGTGAAGATACTTTTTACTTCACCTCTGACGGCGAGTCTGGTTGGAAGGTCTGTGTACAGGCAGGCATTAAAATATATTTTAATTTGTTCCAGGTTCAAATTACGTTGCTTTTATTACGTACTACCCTTCGTATTACGATTATTCGGTTTTAGCGACATTATTCAGCATTTTCATGTCACTTGATTGCATTATCTACACCGTTATAATGATATTATTGGCCGATTGTTTCGCTGTGGTGCATTTGATCATTTTGAAATACAAATTTAAAACTTTGCGTAACTATTTAGATGAGATACACAATGATACCGATGTAATGATGAAAAACGGTGATGTTATTTTGGCAACAAATAATTTAAGGCAAGGACTTATTGAAGCTATTTTGGCACACAATGAGCTCTTACGGTAAGTTGGCTTTTGATGATGTTAGCACAAATAGGCGGTTTTCCTAAAGTTAATAGAATGTTGTTGCCCATAGACATCAAAGATACTTTTGCTTTGCTATCATGCATTCATACATACATATCTTCACGCCAAGTCCCTTACGGGGTAGGCAGAGAGTATCGAGTGCCAGACCTCGCGATCCTGACAAACCTGTCTAGCTTCCTTCACATTCATTACCCTTTTCATACAATTACACCGGTTTCGGAGACTCTTGACACCACCCTCGGATAACATACGATTGATCTGATCGTGGAATGTCAGCCTTGGTCTCCCCGGGTACCTACATCCCTCCACGTTCGCATTGTATATCTGCTTTGTCATCTATCTTATGACCATATTTAAGTTTACCAACTATCTTACCCTCCAGAAAGGAACACAACAATGGCAAACAATGATGTCATGGTGGAACAGGATTTCTAACCAATAACATGCTAAATATAGATGACGTGGCGATACGTTATTGGTTAGATGTCAAGTTTAGACAGTGGTTATAATTTTGTTGCGCACTCACTAAACTAATTTTAAGTTATCGCTGTCTTCTTCAAACAAAAGAAACAGAAAGAGACAAAACACTTTTAGCGCTGTCAACTTACACTGTACTGCGTACACGTCATTTCTACAGACGTTTAAACTATTACTCGGAAAATGTCGATTAAAAACATCGCGATTTGACATGTTCGGACCAATCTGACGTGTCTAAAACGTCCCATCTCTTTTTTTGTTTCATTTGAGAAAGATAGCATGCAACTAAATTAAGTTTAGTCTGTGAACAGCAGAATTACCACCAGTGTTTAGGTAAACAGGCGTCTAACTCTAAATGTCTGAGTGTAATACTAAATACTAATATTTTACAGACTAACACTTGAGTTTGACGATGCGTTTGGATTTATTATAGCGATTGAGATTATACAAAGTTCTGGATCTGCAATAGTTTTGATGCTTCAAACTGCGGTAATAGTTTATAACTTTTAGATCTACATACAGTAAACATCATAGCTTTAGTAGCGTGTTTTTCCATTGCTAAAATGGATTAAACTTTTTTTAATATTTTTTTTATGTTATTGGAAGGCAAACAAAAAACGCATTTCCTGATGGTAAGAAATTTAAGCCGCCTAGAGACACCAAAGGTGGTAATGGTGCGTTGCCGACCTGAGGCCGGGATGTTAGGCCTCGAGCAAAAGTAAGTTTACCGGCTACCTTATTCTCCAAACTGGAACACGTTATGATACGTTATGGCGGCAGGAATAGGTAAGGCGGTGGTACCAATCCGGGTGAGTCGCTGCGAAACTCTACCACTTAGTCAGATATCACAGTGTTAGTGTCGGTAAGCCTATGCTCACCTTTTACGATCTGCCTGGCAGGAAGGCAGATGGTCTATTCCGCAAAGGTGCCCGGATAAACACGGAAAAATACCTTCCTTATTATCAACTGATAAAGAGATTAACCAAATTGCTTACGAGGGCCAAACTGAAAGTTTTTAGAACTGGCAACTTAAAAGCATTATATTAAAAAATTTTATTATTTAAATTTTGAAAATAGAACTCTTTACCAATATTTGATACCATTGAGTATACATTTCATTCATTTGTCATTTGTTTTACGATTTGGCGGCAAATTGAAAATTGTCTGTGCACGTCAGAATGAATTTAAGCCGAGAAAATTTTCGTGCAATGATTTTTTATGACTTTCGATGTCATATAAGTCAATAAGAAAGTTATGATAGACTTCGATTGACGTTTCACGATGAAGCCCCATCTCGTGCCACAGTTTACAACTGGTTTAATGAATTCAAACGTGGTCGAACTAATCTCACCGATGATTTGCGTGAGAGACGGCCTTCTACA
>NJDD01001905.1:164724-194304 GCA_002245505.1 Calephelis nemesis
CATACGACTACACTGACAGATATATTTAAATATATATTACATATAATGTTAATATGTATACATTTATCATATTAATATTTCTCCGTGTTGGTCCGACTCCGCAAAAAAAAAATCATCTGTATTCTGCTCTGACAGACAGCTCGCACTAGGTGACCACTGGTTAACATATAGGTCATAGCCAACAGGACCACTTGTGGTACAGCAACTTGCCAATCCATCATCTTACCTATTCCTGTCGCTATAATGACTCTGTCGTGTTCCGGCCTGGAGGGCAAGATAGCCGGTAGACTTGCATATTAGGCCTATCATCCTGACCACAAGTTAGCGACGCACCTGTAACATCTAAGTATGGAGTCTACAGGCTACGATTATCTCTTAGAGTCAGGAGAGACGTGTGATTGTTTGCTGACCCCTCACATAAAAAAATATGTATGGAAATAAGGATGTCAACATTGACCTTTTTTAATATAAGTTTCGGATTACAGAGGACCCACGATAGTACTATTTATATTATAATCAAACAAATTCGATTATCCGATATCATCTTACAAAACGTTTGTCGGGCTATCAAGGATTAGCTGTATGATATAGATATCAGTTAATCTAGCTATCCTATCTTTTAAGTTGGATCAAACTGCATAGTGTGCAAATCACTTCTAGAATATTGGTGTGCTTCTGTGGTCTAGCGGTCCGGGTGTTGGACTTGACTGCATGAGGTCTCGGGTTCGAATCTCGGGTCGGCCAACAAAACGACCAACATTTTAATAAAAAAAATGTTGGTCGGGATTGGAAATGTGCCCAGTTGGCGATACGCTTGCTATCACATTGTGGGACTTAGTGTCTTCGGCTAGTCGTGGGTGCCCTGGTTGTACCTCTGCCTACCTCTTCGGGGATATGGGCGTGAAGATACTTTTTATACTTTAAGTTCCAAAAAGTGTCAACAACAAAAAAGCTGTTTTTGACAAGTCATTGTTTTTATGTTACATCCTTCTCAACCTCAACCTCGTTTTATAGTGTTTTTTCAGCATTCCTTTTAAAAAGTCGGAACAAAAAGTAGTCTATTATAAAAATAGTTACTTTACATATTCTCATATCATTTGCACTATTTTGATAGATATCAGTTAAATTTCACCCGTCGGTTGTGTGTAAATTTATTTGTTCATAAAAATATAAGTAAACCTAAATTTAACGGAGTGGTTTTTATCCGCACCCGTGGCGGTCGCGGAACTGCGGTTTTATTTTAAAACTATAACTAAAAACTAAAAAAAAACTAAAATACATAATAATGATAATAAACGATAATTGTCAACGTTTTATCTTGAAAATTAACATGGCAAAGAAATGCAGTAATATTGTGAAAGTGGAGATTAGTCAGTTAGTTTCTGGTAAATGTAACAATTTTGATGAGCAGGCATCACTGTTATCGGATTCCTTCTTCTACTGCGGATGGTATCTGTGCCTACAAAAGACGCCGGCCTGTTCAGACGTTCGCCGTCTGGTTATAATAGGCTGCAATCAGGCTCAGCGGCCTCTTATCATGAAGGCTTTCAAAATGTTTGAACTTAGCTACGCCACTTTCCTTGCGGTAAGTATTTACTCACCTGACATCTATAATATAAAAATTAATCGATAAATTTGTTGGTAAGCGCATAACTATCAAACTGTTGGAGCGATTTGGCTAGTTCTTTTTTTATTGTGTTATTTATTACCAGGAGAAGGTTCTTGTGAAGATAAAAACCGGAAAAGTTGCAGGGAAAATGGGAAAAGTAATATTTTATTATTTCCCACACTAAACGGGTCGACCTAAGTTCGCCGGTAAAGCTAGTTGTGTGTAGTAACGTGTTTGAGTTTGATTGTGTCATTAAAATGTCGTTGATAGATAATTATGTGCCTTCAGGTAAGTAATTACCTTCACGACCGTTTCACCGAAACGAAGACTGAAGAAGGCATGGTACAACCAGAGCATCCACGATTAGCTTATGCTTGAGTTCTTGTGCTCAAAGACGCTAGTCCAACAATGCAATAGGTGGCGAAGTTATAGTCAACTGGGCACTTACCTAATCCCGGGCATCGTTCTTTTTATGACAAAATTGAAAAACCCACATAGGAAAGTATAAGAACCCGGCTGGCTATAAGTTTTCCACTTATCACAAGCAATAAGCGGTACCTTTAGTCTCTGGTGGGAGCCGCCACGTTTGTATCTCGGCCAATCTTTTCGGTGATACAGTTGTAATGAGTCTTTCTTATTTTTAACCGACTTAAAAACAGAAGAGTTTCTCAATTTGACTGTATGTTTATTTGTATTTTTGTTACGCAATTACTCGACCAATAGCCTACCGATTTTTATGGTTCCTTTTTAGAAAGGTAGGTCATTTATTAAGTGTTACTCGAAACAACTAGTAGGATGTTGATAAAATTTATGTGAAACGATTTTGAAAACATTTTATATCTTTCGAAAAGTGGTGGTATGAAATGAAATAGTTGGAGTCGGTTTATGCAGTTTTTTTGCGCTTAATTGTTTATTTCTGAGTAACGCCATCGACCAACCGCGAGGCTCGGGTTCGATTCCCGACGGGGGCAGGCATTTGTGTGATGAACATTTAGATGTCTGCACTTCCGGGTGTGGGTGTTTATTAAATATATCCTAGTATCTATCTAAGTAATCCTATGTATTAGAATCATTGACTAACACCCATAACCCAACCACATAATTTGCTTAATTTGCGGTTAGGTTCAATTTGTGTGTCTTGTCCAGGGGAAAAAAAGTTACTAAATATTGCCAATTTAGGATTTCAAGGTACCTACATCCATCCACAATCTTACTGTACATCTGTTTTGTCAATTTTTCATCTGTCATTATTTTCACATGGTCGAACCTATAAAGCCCTTTATCAAAAAAATGATATATCGTCTTATTTTAGGTGGTGCGAGGGTCATATTCAGTTTTTACTCTTATTTACACACGTAAGCAATAATTGTTTTAAGACACAGTTGAATTAACATTAATTTATTTTAGCACTTTTTATTAGTTCTCCAAATATGTGTCTAAATTATGTTATAGTTTAGTAAATATAGTCATTTTTCATACTTATTACAATATTGGCACTCCACAAGTTGGTAGAATATGTTGGAACACTTCAATAATATTGTTACATCTTTGTAACACTAACATTTAGAAAATAAATATTTTTTCTTTCTTTCTTGTTTTATTTCTGCCACTGTTGACGGATATAGTCATCCCCATTGCTTGCTGTTGGATTTTTAGGACAGTAGGACTGCACTTAGTTAAAGGTAGTAGGGACCTGTAATAATTCCCGCGCAAGGGTTCCACAGCCTATATTTTTTTTGTCATTTATGTCCGGTTCTTATATTTTAAAAAACAAGTAGTTTCGCTTACTGGCGCTAGCTTTTTGCATGTTTGGAAAGTCATCTACGGACACTCGTAGCCTGTAGTTTTCTCTTAATATTTTGTGGAATTATGACCAATGCTTCATTACTTTTAGACAACCTAAGAATGATTGTACTCGTACTAACGGATTACAATTGGTTTATTGTAGGAACCAGGCGTAAGTCGGAGCGTGTTTCGCCTTAACGTCAGGGCTGCCATGATCGTGTTCTGATTTGGGAGATTGAGAAGCCTTATACTTAAGTATAAAAAGCAAGTTTCTACGTGGCTGTGTTTCTGAAAGGGTAGGCATAGGAAGCATAGCCCTCACAGTTAGCCGAAGGTCCTTCTTAGGTCCCACATTGTCATAGACATCAACTTTGTTTTCATTTGAAAATTTAAGAAATATAATTTGAGTTGCTCTATCCGAGAAGCGAACCCGAGGCCATGTAGTCAAATCATCACCGGATCATTAGACCACAGAGGCGATTTACTTAAGCAAGAGGCTTAATAAGCCAGCGTATGCTGGACAACGTTCTATTAATATCTTTGGTGTCTAACTTCCTGTAAAAACATTGTTTTTTTGTAATACTACCATGTGTGGCGGCTCCACACGGGAGGACGTAGTGTTGGACGACCTCCTACCCGGTGGACTGATGATCTGGTCAAAGTCGCGGGGAGTTGCTGGATACAAGCGCTGGTGACCGTGACTTGTGGCGCTTTTTGGGGGAGGCCTATGTCCTGTAGTGGACGTCTTCTAGCTGATGATGATCCTTCGCAGTTATGACTGCACTACACGAAGTTTGTAAAAAATATCACTACGAAGCAAAAAAAAATTATTCTGCAGCATCCAAACGTTTCATCACTATCATAAATAAAAATCACCAATAAAAATAACTTTTGCAAGGTAATTCCTTCCATGTGAATATTTTCACAATACAGCTTTTGCGGATTGCAAATCTTTTTTCTTATGTCGTAAATAAAAAACTTGTGAGACATAAAAGTGTATGAGTTGCTCCCAATACTGCGCCAATGACTTTCAATTTCTCCAAAGCATGTTCAGACCCAACCCTTCAGATTACTTTTCTCTTTCATACACTGAATTGAATTGAAACGGCGCAGCGGCTGATAAAAGAAAGGCTTCATTTTCAGATGTTTCGATCATGTCTTTCTGACACGTATTGTTACTGAATTTTCAGTTATTCTAGTAAGTCAGTCGTAAGTTTTTAGGCGTAGGGATATGACGAACCCAACGCCTGTCATTTTAATTCAACCAAATTACGAAATTGTAAGTTAATGATACTGTTAATGCGAAAATGTGTTCGTCTTTCCTTAATGTCGCAAAGGACGATATCATGGTGTAATTTTTGTGTGCCGAAATAGTAAGGAAACGTAAAGTGACATAGGCTCTATGTAAATTATCTTTTTTTTTATTGGAAGGCAAACAAGCAGACGAATTTCCTGATGGTAAGAAATTCACGCCGACTAGAGACACCAAAGGTGGAAATGGTGCGTTGCCAGCCTGAGGCCGGGATGTTAGGCCTCGAGCAAAAGTAAGGTTACCGGCTACCTTACCCTTCGAACCGGAACACGTCAACGGCAAGCACTGATGTTATAGCTACAGGAATAGGTAAGACGGTGGTACCAATTCGAGCAAGTTGTTGCGGAACTCTGCCACCTAGTCAGATGTCGCGGTGTAAGTGATGGAAAGCCTATGCTCGCCTTTTACGAGCTGCCTGGCAGGAAGGCAGATGGTCTATTCTGCAAAGGAGCCCAAACCAACACGGGGAAATCTATCCCAAAATCTAGGCGTCCTACGCGCGAGTACACACGCTTGTGTTTTGGCTAGCATACCTTTAATATGGAAACGTCTTAATTGAAAAGGAATAAAGGAGTCGAATATATAAACTTTTCTTTATTTCGAAGTCAGTTTGAAATAAGTACCAACACACTACTAACATCAAAATAAGATAAATAATTGTGATTAAAATATGCGATATCTACTACTACTACCACCATTATTTTTGTTTGCGAATGTATATTTGTTTGAAAAGCAATCTTTTTTTACGAATTGATTTATTTTTTGTCCAAATATTTTTTGTTATCACCACTGTACTAAATTTCCTTCAGAATTTCTATACGACCTTCTAATGAAGTTAATTGAGAAGGTATGTAGCATAATATATAAGTATAACTTTAGGTCGTAAATCCTCAAATAAAGTTTACCACGAGCAAGAATACAAGTTTTTAATTGTTTAAAAAGTTATGTGAAATATAAAACAATGGAAACTGTTAAACAACTTTGAAGGAATATCAGGGTTGCCAATCGGCAAGAATAATTTAAAAATATTAAATATTAATACTATAAGTAGAATGTTGGTAATGCTCTATATAGATACCAAAGTGTAATGGTGTATTGCCAATCAGAATCAGGGATTTTTTTGTATTTTGAAATAACATATAAATACGAGCTTTTTCCGTAGGCTTCGCATTTAAGTTAACTAAAAAGGATGTGTTTTTGCTTTTAATACCTCCAAAAATATGTGTGAAAAGTTTTTATGATGATTGGTTCAGTAGATTCCCGTGAAACTGTTACGAAGTTTACGTACGCATTTATTTTACTAGTTACCAGTATAATTTATTTCAGAACACGAATGTAATCTCTACATTCATATTCTAACAGTACAACAAAAAATATTTTTAATTACTTTAGAAATCTTATCCTTAATATTACTAATGCAAAAGTTTGTATGTTTGTTAACTCTTTTGTGTTTTGTACTCCTTCTCGTAAAACTTGCTGAACTGATTTTCATGACAATTAAAAAAATATCACACACATAGAGGGCAACTTGGATGTTATGTGTTGATGTATGTTAATACAGGATAGTTTTTATCCCCCCCCCCCAAGGGTCCGAGCCTTGTCGTGGTGGGGGGGCTGAGTAACTGGGGTCGAGAGCCGGGACTCCGGTGAAACCAATTCGGACCACGGAGGGCGCTTCTCAGTACCCCTCTCTGTCCAAGAGGGGACACGAGGAGCGCACACAGGGTGGTGGGCCAATTGGCCCGCGTGGGATGGCGGCAGCACGGCCCGCGGAGTCGGAGGGCGGGCTTTCCATCTAGCCCGCCCGGTCGAGATGGGGTTGCGGCAGGTATGGGGGTGCCTGTCGCCACTTGAACCCCCGAAGTGGTGCACGTTGTGTCTCCGTGCACTACTTCCGATGGATTGCGACCCCTTTTAAGTTGGGCTGCCAGAAGGGGATCGGCAGATCCAGCGCCGCCGGGGCAGCAGATGTGTGCGAAAGCGTTCCCGCAGCCCCGGTACCTGGCGAAGGGGTGGACACCGTGGGGTTTTAGTGAGTAGGAGTCTCACATAACCCGCCACTTCCCCCGAAAGTGGCGGGTATCCATGATGGATTCCCCCACGAAAAAAAAGGATAGTTTTTATCCCGAAACAATGTTCCTGTGGGACCACGCCTTCAACTAAATTCATGGCAGTAAGAATTACGAAAATACGTATGCGTTAAGTATTAAGCAGGTATGTCAGGCAGATTTACTCAAATATCGCCTGATGAATTAAAATATGGGACTTCTTCTTAATTAGTCTTACCTTTCAGTTCAAGAAAATATAACAATATAACACAAAAACCATATACAGACGATTGGATAACCTAGGATTATATTTTGGAGTTCATTAAAATTTAACAGACAATTGGTAATTTACGTAAACTTGAATTGCTAAACATCTAATATACGGGTAGTTTAATAGATGCTAATTCATAATTATCATATTAGACATCATAAAACCTTCATTATACTCAAAATCGTGTTTAAATAGCAGATACATACCTTGTGTTGCTAAGTTGATTTATTTTTAGACACATTTATAATTTCTGGGATTTATTATTATTCGTACTATGTTGGTGCTATAGAACTATTGCATCCAAAAATACTTTAGCCGCTCAAGTATGATTTATTGCGAAATTTATAAGAAGTTGACAGCCCTATAGGCGAAAACTTTAAACTTAATTTAAAATGGGAGTACTTTACAATGTCCCTAAAGTTTTATTTTCATTACCTGTTTGTTCAGGTAACCTTGTTTACATTACTTAAAAGTTTTTGTGGCCTTGAAATTGAACATCAGTCTGGTCCATTTTCCAGATCCAGGCTTTTCATGAAAACTGGAAGGTTTGGCTTCGACAAAAATAAGTCATTGCATGGATAAATTGTAACACAAACAATAGGTTTAAATGTATTGCACTAGCAATCCGTCGTGGCTCCGCGTGGGTGGACATATTTGAATGTGAATTGTTGAATTTTTGAATCACTCTATCTACTAAAAAACACATCGAAATCCGTTGCCTAGTTTTAAAAATCTAAGCATACTCAGGTAGGCACAGAGAGCGTAAAGCAACTTTATTTTAAGTGTACTATGCGATGATATGAAATTTCATATGTGGCAGACCTTATAAAGCACTTATAAAAATGGTATAAATACGCCAACGGATAGGCCAAATTTTGCTTCCTTATATTTTTTAAAAGTTAATTGCCCCTTTCTGGGGTCGGCTAAGACCTTCAGGCCATACTGCCACGTCTTCCGTATTAATTATTTCGTCATTAGTCACATGTCTTCCGTTAGTTATTCTTATACAGTCGTTAGTCACTATTTACAAAGTCACGCCAGGCTCTTGAGTAAAGCGGCGGTTACTTTACACAAGCTCACTTTGGGAGATTTGACGGCGTAAATATTTTACATGTGCACTTTAGATGAACAAAATTAAACTAATTCTCACCTAAATTAACTAATTTTATTGACAATTTACACCAAATTCAAAAAAAGATGACCATCTTCTTCCACGATGGCGCCAAAACTAAATTTTGCTTTGTTTTTATGTTGTGTTGTTTATTGTCATAAAAAGTTCTTATGAAAATAAAACGCATTATAGTAACAGGAAAAATGGAAATACCAATGATTTAATCCATACAAACTATTAGTAGCTGTTAATGTCAAGCAATACGAATCTAGCCGATCGACTAGTATATTCTATAGTTATCATCTGTAAGACGCATTTTTTTGTGAATTTGGAAAGCAAGCAAGCAGGTGGGTTATATGACGCGCGACTGGCCGTCAGCGTTCTATCACGTCGTCGATACTCGTCCAACTGGATACTAGGACTTAGCAATGTTAGTGTAAATAAATTTATAGAAAAACGATAGTGGCAAGTTATATCAATGCTGGTAAATCGTAAATATCAAAATACAAACACAAAAGCAAATATTTCCCGGACATATTGAATCAAGCTGCAAATCGAACCGAAAACAATTATCGTTCTCGGTACTAGAAAACAGCCTAGGATGTAATTTATTCCGGAAATTGGTCCGTAGTGGTCAAGTGCTGCATATACTGCACGGCCAGATTATCCCTTGTGTAAAATTAGGCGTACGGGTTCCGAAAATAAAACGGAATGGATATTTTGCAAGCTTTTAGGGTTCCGTAGCACAAGACTAAAAAATTTAACTATTATAAAATCATTTCAGTCTGTCCGTTCGTCCATATGTCACAGCCACTTTTTTTTGGAAACTATAAGAGCTGTGCTATTAAAACTTGGTAAGTACATGTATTCTGTTTTCACGCAATAATATAAAAATAACAACAAATTTTCAGGGTTCCCTAAACTTAGAACTAAACCCTATTTGTTTTTTCATCAAATCCATAAGTATGGAAAATCTATGGATAGGTCTTCAAAAATGATATCGAAATTTATTCTATTATTTTTTTCTAAACTGAACAGTTTTGCGTGAGACAGACTTCTGACTGTCATCCTAGTAACTTTAAAAATAAGAGAGCGAAAAAACTAAAAAATGTAAATGATATACATTACCGTGTAAACTTCCACCGAAAATTCTAGTTCACATAATTTACAGTTCTTCTTTTAAAAAGTTCTGTAAAATCAATCAACCAACACTTAAAATAGTTGTGCTTCACTATCAAGAGTTGGTCTTGTATAGTTTACAATCGCGCAAGCGATAGCATAAGCCTTTTAATATAATTTCTTTAACATTGAAAATTCACGCATATTGCAGAAGAGATGTAAAACTCAACCATTGTAAAGTATATACAAACATCTATATCGTTAGTGCTGCTGCGGAACCCTTCGTAGGCAAGCCCGACTAGCACTTGGCAGCTTTATTAAATGGGGCGCCCGAGTGAAGCAAGTTGTTGACTGTTTTGCATACGCCAAAATATTTTCATGCTGAAATTACGCTCGTTTTATAACTATGTAGAACATTAGTATGTAAAACATCGAGAATGTTTGACATACATATTTTATGCATTTTTTAAGGTTTTCGCCTATGTGGTTTAGGGGTCGGGTGTTGGACTTGACCTTATGAGGTCTCGAGTTCATTCCAATCAAAAATGTTTTTTTTTTAATTTTGTAATAAAAACAGCGTTGTCCGGGATTGCATACGTGCCCTTTTGGTGACATGCTTTCCACCTTTCACATTTTGGGACTTACTGCTTTCGGCCAGTTGTAAGTTCACCGGTTTTACCTCTACCTACTTCTTTGATGATACGGGCATGAAGATATATTTTTAGTATTGTAAACCGAGCCTCGCGGTTGGTCGGTGTAGTTAAGCGTGGTACGTTAGCCACTCGACCAATGTGGTGGTCAAAGCAATCACGTGGTATATCTGTTTTGTCAAACTCTACATAAAAAATAGTAGTTGTTTTGTTTGTATATTACAAGATTACTGGGTCAATAACCAATCGATTTTGATAGTTCTTTTTAAGTCATGATTCCGAGGTGGTTTCATATTATTAACTTTATCGTGAACCGACTAGTGGTTTTTGTTCTCTACTTTATAATGCAGAAATAAAAAAAAAAACATTTATCATACGACGACGACTTTACCAATGATAAGGTTAAGTGAAAAAAATGCATTATTAAGTGTAACTCAAAAACTACTAAATGAATGTTGATAAAATTTATGTGGGACAATTTTGGAACCATTTGCTATCTTTTGAAAAAGGAATGATCAAATCGATGACCTGGTGCACGATAAAATAGTTGGAGTCGGATCTTGTTGGTACTGCGCTTAATCATTATCTGCCCTTTTTCCATATGACCGAACAAGAAAAAGCATCCTTTTCTCATTTTGCTTATGATTTTAGGCGAGCCCAACGATACTGCTTAAAACTATTAGGTAACTGAAGAGGGGGCGATATAGTCATCACATTTATAAGTGGCTTAGTTGTAACTAATGCTTTTCTTACTAAGAGGCTACACAAACAACAAAGGATAATCAATCTGGACGTAATTTTATAAGCCTGCTTTGCCTCAAATATTGTATACACTCTATAGTTCCATTTTAACATTACAAATGCGAAAGTCAGTCTATCTGTTGCTCTTTAACAGCTAAACCGTGAAATCGATTTTATTTATTTATTATTTTTAATTTATTTATTTTAAACTTTATTGTACACAAATAAAAATTATGACTACAAAGGCGAACTTAATGCTATATATTGTATTATATTATACTATATATCCAGTGAATTTTTAGACTTACAGAGATCCAACATGTAGGTACCAAATATACAAAAACAAATAATTAAATAAGTATATAAATTTAAACTTGATTGATATTAGTTTATACTAAAATATTTTCACAACACCGTACATATCAATAAGATAATTCAGCAATATAGAACTATATAATATAACATATAAATTATGAATAGATAATTATAGATACATTGCATGTTACATTCATAGTATAAATAAAATAAACAAAAGACTTTTTTTATTATTTTATATTTATTGTCTTTTGTTTATTTTATTTTGTTGAAATTTGATTTTTTTTAATTTGATTTTGATATGTAATTAGCTAAATATCCGAGTTCAATAAAAATAAATATTAGGGGTTGTTTTTTAAAAAATATATAAATATATATTAGGGTATGCATGTTCGTATGGTAATCGAACTAGTCTACGCTTATGACGTGGCGGGAANNNGCGGGAAAACGGCTAGTTTATCATAAGCCGTAGGTTTAACGATGTAAGTACAAGATAAGAGATAGCACTGGAACGACCCGTTGTTAACCGTACACGCCATCGTGCAATGAACCTGCCGGGGGGTTACTTGAGCCTTACAAATGGTTACTGAAAACTACTGCTAGGAAACAAAGGAAGGCATCATTGTATTTTTACTTAAGAGCTTCTTGTTGGGTTGTTTTTTTAGTGTAAAAAGCGACGGGATTTATATTCAAATTTACACTACGAGTATTCTTTGGCACTTTTTCGTTTGTTTATTTTTGTTATATAATCATCATCAACATCAGCCAGAAGACGTCCACTGCTGGACATAGGCCTCCCCCAAAGAGCGCCACAAGTCACGGTCGCCAGCTGTATCCAGCGACTCCACGCGACTTTGACCAGATCATCAGTCCACCGAGTCGGAGGTATTATATAATAATGGTCAAACAAGCCAACAGTTTGTCTTGTTTGTTAGACAAGCAGGCAGCAGCCACATGTCCAGATTGTTACCTCCGCTTCACCTATTCCTGCCGCCATTACTTCAGCACTTGCCGTTGACGTGATCCGGTTCGGAGGATAAGTAAGATGATAAGCCTTCTATTGCTCGAGGCCTAAAATAACCTCAGGTCGGCAACGCAACATTACCACCTTTGGTGTCTCTCGACGGCGTTATTTCTTACCATCAGGAAATCCGTCTGCTTGATTGCCTTCCAATATCATAAAAAACAGAAACTAAATTTAGTAGAACATAGGAGCATTTGAAAAAAATGAAAAACTATAAAAATTACGCGAGTTTTATAGTTTGCGTAATATATATTTTTTTAACAGCTTGACCTATAGGTATTAATAATATTAATAATCTAAAAATTTTAATTAACCCTGACAAAAGAATCATCTCGATTATATTAGCTTTCAAATTGATTACTGAACTGACTGAAAATCTGCAACAAAATCAATCTATTAATTAAGAAGTTAAGATACAATATACAAACACACAAAACTTATTACACCCCTATTTTTGTTAAATAATATACATGCAAAATTTGGTGTGCAAAGCCGCGGGGCAATAGTAAAGGCGCGATATTTGTCACCAATTTCAAAAAGCACCACATTCCCTAAAATTAAGCCTCAAATAACATTTATTCCTTAGTGAGTAAATGTGAAACGAAATTGATGGCGAAATAATGGGTGAACAAGTAGGTCAGAAGCGGTATTACGTCTTAATATGTTTCACAGTTGGAGAGCAAAATTGACGTTCATAATTTTTTCAAATGCTTAAATTTCTTATAAACTACCGCAAGTCTACCAAGATTATTAAATGTTGGCCAATTTAAGATTTTATATTCTAACTAGCGGCCCGCCCCGGCTTCCTACCTTTATTTGTAGTCTATTGTATATTTAAGTAGTAAAAACTTGCCACCACAAATAAACAAGCAAACTTGCGGGAAACGTGTAATTTTAATTAAATAAATGAATAAATACCCCTGGACAAATCACACAAATTGAATCTAACCCCAAAGTAAGCAAATTATATATGCTTGTGTTATGGGTGTTAGTCAACGATACTAATACATATAAATACTTAAATAGATACCAGAATAAATTTAATAAACACCCAGACCCGGAAATACAGACATCCAAATGTTCATCACACAAATGCCTGCCCCCGTCGGGAATCGAACCCGAGCCTCGCGGTTGGTCGATGTAGTTAGGCGAGTACACTAGCCACTCGACCAACGAGGCGGTCATTTATGAAAGATACATATAAACCTTACTCTTCAATCACTTTATCAATTAAAAAAACCGCATCAAAATCCGTGTCGTAGTTTTAAAGTTTTATGCATAAAAAGGGACACAGGGATAGAGGAAGCGACTTTATTTTATACTATGTAGTGATAATTCATTTTTGAATTATTACCGAGTTCTTTTAAATCAAATAAAATAAAATTTAAGTAGAAGATTCGTACTTACATCGACCTGTACCAAGCTGATAATAGAGTGAAACATATTTATGATAAATTTAGTATAGTAGTGTTAAATACTCAGAAAATGAAACATATTTATGATCTAAAACATATATTCAACTCACATTATCACAACTGAACATTTTAGGCTTACCTTAGCACACTTAAATAAGACACTGTCCTACACATTACACAAATGTTAGGCCCTTAGTCCTAAGGCCACAATCTGTAAGACCCTTCTTGCTGCACGATGTCGGTAGACTATTAGTGTTCCTTGTTCACGATCCAACACGTAATGGCCGCCTCCGATATGGATCACTTATATTTATAGGTATCAACTCATAATGACAGCAGTGTTGCCATTATGAGAATTCGTGTTTCTAACAGTAGATATCATATTAAAAATGGTTTGCCTGAAAAAACCTGGTCAGGATATTTTTAATTATTTTTTTAAAAAATGATTTTTCAATGTTCCAATTTTTTTTGCAGGTAATCCTATATCAACATCTTAACAATTAAACTGCACATATGTTGACTTCTTTTTTCTATGTCCAATTCCGTGAAAGTAACTGGCATCGACTTATCTAGTTATACCTGGCAACCCAGATAAATAAAAGGCAATTCAACTGCTGCACATTCTAGACTTCTTATACTTTGACTCTAATTAATTAATCTTAAAATGGCAACACCATTTAATGAAATATTATTTTTCAAAAAATAAAATAATTTGCTGTTCACGATTTTTTAAATATACAAAATTACAAAATAGATTTTAGGTTAGGTAGATTTTAGATAGGTTCGGATTTCAGGTCATAGTCTTATATTAATTTTATCAAGTGACAACCTATTTTTGAGTTATAACTCTAACTACACATATGATAATAAAACAGTACCTAATAAAACTAAATCTGTGCATGAAGTATTTATTAAAAACAATTATTGCTATGTATTGTATAGGATGCGGAGCCCAAAACGAGGGTTATTATAATTTTTGTCGGCTTGTCTGTTCATTTTAACGCAAAAACTGCTTGAATATCTTTCGTTGTATTTAATGACCACGAAAAGTCACTTTAAAATATGGACGAATTCGTGGCAAGAGCTAGTAGTGCATAAATTTCCATGTACAATTTATGTATACATTACATACCATTTACGAGGTACATGGAAATGATAATTCATGATTTACCATATAAAAAAGAACTATCAAAATTAGTTACTAAAAGTTTTTGTTTTGATTCTGTTAGGCTATGACCTTCTAGTTCATTTAACCTTGTTTGGTTATACGTAACACCCAGCTTGCAAGTAACTTTTTTGTGTTGCCAGTAATAAAAATGTATTTCTTAAGTAACAAAAAAACATGTATAATTTTGTCAGTGTTTATTGAAAATTTTAATTTTAAGTTTATTTATACAGTTAAAAGCATAGGACCAATTTCTAAAAAAGAATAAAATTATCTTCGCACTCATACACCCAAAAAGTTAGGTAGAGGCACGACCAGGGCACCTACAACTAGCCGAGACACTAAGTCCCACATTGTGATAGGTGACAAGTCTATAGCAAACCGGCTACATATCCAATACCGAGAAACATTTTTTTTATTAGAAAATGTGAAAAACCACATTTTCTTTTTGTTGCCCGACCTGGGATTCGAACCCGGGACCTCAAGAAGTCAAGTCCAACAACTGGACCACAGACCGATTTTTAGCGACTTAAGTGTATTTTAAAAGCTTCATTGATATGGTGGGCAACCTACCGACCACATCAACGATATGTACAAGACTCACAAAGAATACAAACTTGTTTCTCGACACTCGTATAGAGTGTGGACGAAGAGGAGTAATGACGGTAAAGGCCGGTGAAGTAGGAAAAACCTCATGGTTAGCAACAAATTAGTCATTCAAAAAAAGGAGTAATAACGAATTTGTAGATATAAAGAATATTTTATATATATCTTTATATAGGTATATAATTCTTCTGTGAGTGTGTATGTCACTGAACTCCTCCTAAACGACTGGACCGATTTTGATGAAATTTTTTGTGTGTATTCAAGGGGATTCGAGAATGGTTTAGATTCACAATTTAGTATCCTGGAAAATGTTTATTAATTAATTTTTTAATAATAAGTAGTTGCTGATTTTGGAATGTTTCACATTAGTTCCGACAGACTGCGCTACTATCGCGATACAAAGTTTGCTGGGTCAGCTAGTTAATATAATATAGGAAATTCACCTCAACGCTTGAGTAGTGAACGGTCGGATTTAATGTTACTAAACAATGATAACCGTATACTTAAAAATACACTACTACAAAAATAATAAAAATAAACACACAAATTTGAAAAACCTCAGAAATTTGTGTATAAAATGGCTTAATTTGATTTGAACAGCCTCATTTATACGAAAAGTTGACGAACTACAAGTTCTAAAGAAGTGTAAGGTAAATATTAATCAGAGGATTCCAGAAAGGCCATAATGAAGACGAGGCCCCGCCCGAGGGTACGGCAAACATTTTTAATCCACAGCGCATCTCATAAATTTTAGACCTCAGATGAAGTCGTTTTTATTTTACTTTGTGTAAGAAATGTTTTTTGTTTTAACATAGCTTTTCACAGTTTTGTTTTCGGTTTCATATTGCGGTTAGAAGGAATATAGGGTAAGCTTATATCTACATTTTTTCAGCAATTTCTGCTCTTTTAGACACAAGCTTGTCATTTCTACAACTTATCTATATGTGTATATAAAGTCTTACTTTAAAAATAATACTGCGTCCAGTAAATATTAATTCAAAATTTAGAAATGACGTAATATATCAAGTTCTCAGTTTAAATAGGCAAACTACTGGCGGAGTTATCGCGTAATTTCTTTTCCTTATTTTACGGTCGGTTAAACATAATCTAATGTCAGTGTCATTTTAATGTTTTTTTATGTATACCAGCAGTTATTGGAATAGGTTTTTTTTAATGACTAATTTTGTTGCTAATCTCGCGATTTTTTGCAATTTCACCGAGCTTTAAATGGAATAGGTTGTATAGAATATACCGCAAGGAAAATAATTTATATGACATGATAAAATATACCAGATGTTTCGGCAAATGTTGCCGAAACATCTGGTATATTTTATCGATAATTTAATAACAATATGTATGTATGTTTTTGATGCAATTGATTTAGAAACACTTGTACTTTCCACTATATATTTTTATTTTTTTTGTTTTTACGATTTAGCCAACCGGTTTCGCTATATAATATATTATATTAATATATTCGTTATATAACAATATATAATTATATATATTGTTATATAGCCCTGATGATGCTTGTATAGCAAAACCGGTTGGCTAAATCATAAAAATAAAAAATAATAAAATATATTGTGGAAAGTACAAGTGTTTCTAAATAAATAGCAACAAGAATGGAATTCCACCAAGCACCGACGATAAGAAGTATAGAATCTGTGTATGTTTTTTCATGAAATCAAAAGGCAAACAAGCAGACGGATTTCCTGATTATAAGAAGTTCACGCCAGAGATAACAATGGTGGTAATGGTGACGTTAGACGACAGAAAGACGGTGGTACCATTTCGAGCGAGTCAAAAAAATGTGTGTAAAACTGCAAAACACTGACCTCGTTTTCACTTAGATTACACACACATTTGGTACTTACCGCTATTACATTGGGCTATCAATCATCATCCATATTTGGTAGCAATGTCACCATTTCTAAAGTACGCTC
This sequence comes from Calephelis nemesis, assembly GCA_002245505.1. Taxonomy (NCBI): domain Eukaryota; kingdom Metazoa; phylum Arthropoda; class Insecta; order Lepidoptera; family Riodinidae; genus Calephelis; species Calephelis nemesis. Next base: position 181,842 of record NJDD01001905.1, read on the forward strand.
TTTGAAATATATAAAGAGTTTTAGTCGCCCCTGTGGTCTAGCGGTTCAGTTGTTGGACTTGACTGCATGAGGTCCCGGGTTCAAATCCCGGGTCGGGCAAAAAAAAGAAAATTAGGTTTTTCCATTTTCTAATAAAAAAAATGTTGCTCGGGATTGGAAATGTGCCCTGCGGGCGATAGGCTTGCCACCTATCACATTGTGGGATTTGTGGGACTTAGTTTCTTCGGCTAGTCGTGGTTGCCCTGGTTGTGCCTCTGCCTACCCCTACGGGGATATGGGCGTGAAGATGCTAAAGAGTTTTAAAGTAGGTTACTAAATGACAGTGAAATCGATTGATATACATATATACTTACCCTCATACACACAAACATATCTTCACGCCAAGTCCCTTACGGGATAGGTAGAGATTATCGAGTGCCAAACCTCACGAGCCTTACAAACCTGTCTGGCTTACTCTAAATTCATTACATACAAACTCTTACTCTTACATATTACATATCACTCTCACATATACACTCTTACATATTACATATTATTACATGCAATTATTATTATTACATATAAACACGCCGGTTACGGAGACTCTTGACACCACCTTCGGATGATATTCGAGAGATCTGATCGTGGAATATCAGCCTTGATCTCCCCAGGTACCTACATCATTACACATTCACATTGTATTTCTGCTTTGTCAATCTTTCATCTGTCATTCTTTCCACAACTGATTTACATCACTTCATAGTATAAAACCTAGTTGCTTCGTCTGACCCTATGTGCCTTTGTATGCTTAAATCTTTAAAACTACGCAACGGATTTTGATGTGGTTTTTTAAACGGATAAAGTGGTTAAAGGGGAGGTTTATATGTATACACCCTGACTTTTTAATCATCATCCAAATTTTAATATGTTGATCTTAAGTGAAAATAATTAAATACGTGTTTTTTCATTTAGTATCCCTCAAATATTAAGATATGACATCGCAAAGTCGTTTACAAAATATTGATGTTTATGGGCAGCGCGCGCTCCGTACCTACGCGCTGAGTGCTCTGACATGCTAGATACCTATTTTTTTTCATAAATGGACTTATTTATAGATACTTTATGCCCAGAAAAAATTTGGATGGTGATAAAAAATCTTGCTGTATTTCATAACCGTGCAAAGCCGAGGCAAGCTGCTAGTAAAAGAATAAAGGAGTCTGTTTCGAAGTCGGTTAAAAAGGAACGATTGAATTACATAATTGGTTGTACTCGTAAAAAGTTGATAAAGGTCTAATCTAAAATATGTTAACAAAGGTAAGTAAATCCAGGCTATCCCACAAGCCTTATAAATTGTTGAAATGGCCTTATATCTGGACATCGGCTGACCCTAATAGCCACGAGGCAGGACAGATGGTTATCGTAAAAGTAGGAGTTGTGTGACTGCCGAGTCGATATAAAGAAATTTTGTAGCTCGTCTGCGAACCGCTAATGCCCTCATAAAGTTGTTCGAGAAAAGTCATGCTCAATCTTCGCATTTATTTTTCATTGTTGGCCGTCCCGTTGGTCGAGGGGTTAGCGTACACGCCTAACTACGATTAGGGAGACTCGGGTTCGATTCTCGACGGGGGTAGATATTTGTATGATAGATTTAGATGTTTGATGACGTTACATTTTTGATAGAAAATAGGTTTTCAATAAATATGCCATTTTGAGTGTTAAAAAATAATTCATGTTTAAAAAAATGTTCAGGAAATACTTTTGCGCAAGTAAGTAACCGATTAAATTAAGTAAAATAACTTAGTTTAATAACATTCAAACTGATGTTGACCATTCTGTTAAATCCGCTATAATAAAAGAGGGATGTTTGACTTATGCGTCTTAGTGTATGTGTGTTTATCTCTGGCATCATAACTTCTAAACAAGTGCATAGGTTACGATGCATTTTATTTAAATGGTTTTTAACAACATCACAGATAGGTTTATCGGGGCTAGACGGTTTTAAAACTAATTTTATTATGATATGGTCCGCTTAAAGACTATTTTCCGCAAGTGATCGTACAAGCAAGCGTTCATGCTTTAAGTAAATTATTTAATCAAGGCCGTCTATTTTATGTCCTAAATACGTTTTGTTGACATTTGGATGAACCGCGATGCATGAAACTTTCCACTTATAACTGCAAAGACGACTATATTACGGCCGCTATATAACGGCACCGCTAACCTAGGAAACCAAAATTTTACTATAGAAAAATACTACATAACATTGTGTTATCCAATATGCTACAAAGTGAAAATAAATAAAGTTTGTAGTGGCCAAAGGTCAGGAGAGAGGGTCACGGGCCAATCTCACCAAGTGTCCCTCGTTATAGTAGCATAATAGTCAAATGCTTTCAGCGCTTCCTTTGCTAACGTATTAGGCAATTTCTTCAAGAGGTTCGAGAATACTTCTAATAATGTCTATCGGACACATGAGTGACTTTACTCAAGAATACTCCAGATCTCGCTATTTCTTGTGTCTGCGTTCGTTTGAATAAAATTTATTTCAAAGTCAAGCAAGCGTAGCGTTGCCAGGCGTTCGGATAAAACCGGACACAATCAGGCTTTTTGGTTGCTTGTCTGACCAAACAAGAGCGTGTCCGGCTTTTGTTAGGCTTTATTCATTTCATGAGCGACCAATAGCCGAGCGCAGGCGACGAGAGTCGAATATCGCGTCGGTCACTCACGCAGGCCTAAATCCTCAATAATGTTGGGTGTCCGGGTTTTTGTACCCAAATGTCCGGCCAAACTGGATGGACTATCCGGTTTTTAGGTTTTTCGATCTGGTAACCCTAATCAAGCGAGTAAGTTTTTAATTCTTTTTTAGTGTAATTTTATTGTTTTTTTGACGAAAACTGATGCTTTTTGTCAGCCCCATTTCAATTGCATCAAGATTCGAAAGAAGACATTTCTGATTTTGACGTGTTTGTTTGTGGCATCATAGCTTTTGAACGAATGGACCGATTTCGGTGCGTATTTGTTTCTTGAAAAAATATTGTTTTAAAGTATATCAAATATAGGTTTTATTGGGGGTTCATTACAAATTTGAAATTTTAGGATTATTATATTATTAGAAGTAGAATATTGATGTTATTATTGGGTTTTAACTCAATAGTTTCTTAAATCAATGTTGACGTGTCTGTGCACGTGTATAGACGTAGCATCATAAGTTAATGAATAGATCTATTTGGTTATGAATGTTTGTTTGTTTGTTTCAAATCGAAATTGAAAGCTGCGGTGACCGAAATGGTTCTTAGTTACATTTGGGATTTTTAACGACTCTTTCATTGAATTTCTTTTTAGTTTGCTTTATTTAGAAATTTAGTTAAATAACCTAGCCTAATTATATCATTTTCCTGTTTAAATTACCAAGTAATTATTATTTCTATGTAGGTAATAGTGTTTTTGAAATATTATTGTTTACTTATCTTAATTTTGGTAAAACTAAGTGTTAGCTTAAAAAGTATCTACACGCCTGTACCCCTAACTGGTAGGTAGAGGTACAACAGGGGCATCCACGACTAGCCGAAAACAGTAAGTCCCACAATGTAGTAGGTGGCAAGCCATCAATGGGGTACGTATCCAATCCCGGGCAACGTTATTTTTATTAGAAAATTGAAAATTCACGATTTCTACTTTTTTGTTGCCTAACCCGGCAATTAAATCCGGGACCTCAAGAAGTCAACTCCGAAGCCGGAACGCTAAACCACCCTATCTGACTTTAAGCAATTTCATGCTCATAATTATAATTAACTAGTGGTTGCCCGTTGGTCGAAGTTCGACGAATCGACGAAAACGAAGATCTTTATTCTCAAGACCAACTACTTTGTTTATAACGCAAAAATATTAGCGTTCTGCACTTTTCTTACACATAAACTATAGGTTTGCCAAATTTTTTGCCCCTGCGTCCGCGTGATTTTCGTAAAAAGGGATCCAAAGTTTTGGCATCACGTATCAATATATAGATACATAATATAACTGTAATGAAATATTTTGCACTAAAGAGGTAAATTTGTGTTTTTAAAATGTATTTTAATCTCTGGACAAGTTACACAAATTGAATCTAACCCCAAAGTAAGCAAATTATACGCTTATATTGTGGGTGTCAGTCAACGATAGTAATACATAGAAATACTTAAATAGATACCAGAATAAAGTTAATAAACCCCCAGACCCGGAAATGCAGACATCTAAATGTTCATCACACACATGCCTGCCCCCGTCGGGAATCAAACCCGAGCCTCGCGTTTAGTCGGTGTAGTTAGGCGTATACGCAAGCCACTCGATCAACAAGGCGGTCAAATCAAGTCCAAATTTCAGATATATTTATAAAGGAACAGCAAGAGTGACCTTTGTAAAGATCGTGATAATAACTTAACCCTCTCTTTCTACCCAGGGAATTCAAATGAAGATATATCATGTGTCTACGTCAACATCAGCACAAGGGAGTTTCAAGGATTACGTATTACAAGGACTTACTGAAAACTATGATTTATGATTTTTATAATACAGAAAACCTCGGTTGTTGGCTAGTTCTATGAAGATATAATATAATTATAGAAGATAGAAGATATTTTCAATACATTTTTAATATTGAATAAAGACATAAATGTGTAAAAAAATATTATAATTAAAACGATAGAGTATGTGACGTCATTCTAATGGCGGAATAGTTATTTTAATTCACTTCTACAATATGAGTTTAAAATGAAAGGAGTCGTTAAGAGCAATTCGAAAAATAATGTAAAGTCATTCCAAATCCAATATGGTGGACCATCCAAGATGGCGGAATAGTTATTGTTATTATTTAATGCACTTCTACAATATGGGTAACGAATGAAAGGGCTTGCCGAAAATAATAAGCAAATAAGATGACATCAGTTTAAATCCAATAAGGCGCACTATTGAAGTTTTTTGTACTTTCCTATAATGAAATGGTTTGCTGAGAATAAAATGCAAATTTGAAAAATTTGTAATGCCTGTATCATCGATTGATTAACTTTGATTTGTATAATTGAGTAGGATGGGCGTCATCAGCGTTGGTCTGCAACGTTTGTTGGAGAAGGACAACTTTCAAATTAAAACTGGAACTGTGTTTTGAAGGCACACAAGTAAGCTATAAGCTGAAATAAGTGGCCCATTTTTCCAAACACTTAAGAGGGCTGAGTAGCAACTGGGTGTAATATAATATCATGCATGTACCACCTCAGAACTAAGGCTAAGCCTGTTGTATATTATGTTCTAAATAAAACTTCTAAACAGCTCTGGGAGTAAAATTATTAGAAGGTCAAGGAACAAGCACTGTAAAATTATTAGAAGGTCTCCATACTGAAGAGCTATTTTGTTCGACATTAACCGCAAACGACCTTGCAAAGTTTGCAAGTTACAAGTTGTAACAATGATGCGTTGAATGAGATGAACTGACTAAGAAACCTAATCAGCGATAACTAAAAATTAAAAAATAAATTAATAGCAAAAAACCTTTAAAAAAGATGTTACCCCCTCAAAAAAATAAAAAAAAATGTTCTTGAAAAAATATTAACTATGGACTTATAATATCATTAAACACAACTTATATGATCATATATTCTTATGACTCATAAATTTCTGCTCGCGGATGGGATTTCCTTGAATTCGCGCCTTCACAGCTTTTATCACAGCTTGTATCCTAACAGATCGAGGACGACCGTTTCTTTTTCTATCTTCCAAATTTGAGTCCTCATTATATCGTTAATTTGATGGTACGATAGATGAATCTTCTAGCTACATTCAATTTTTTTATATATCGAAACATTGAGTTGGTTTGTTACCACATCGATGCAGCGCAATAAGCGCGACACGGTCTTCTTTATGCGTCCACTCCATATTTACGTCAAATAAGAAAAAATATACGTACTTATTTTCATTGTTGTGTGTGGGGCCGGTGAACGCCGTTAGGCCATGCTACCATGTCTTCCGTATTAATTCTTTATTTCAATCATTAGTCATTATTTACAAAGTCATGTCTGGGTCTTGAGTAAAGCGGTGGTTTCGTTAGACAAGCTTGTCTATGAGATTTGGCGGCAGCGAGGAAATTCACGATACACTCATTTCTTCATGATTATTTCATTTGTGCACTTTCACTGAACAAAATTAAACTAATCCCAACCCAAATTAACTAATTTTACTCATAATTTACACTAAATTCAATAATTGGGAAAAAATTACGACCACCTTCATTCACGATAGCGCCAAAAAACCTCGTACTCATTTAAGATTCTAAATTCAAATTAAGAAACATTTTAGTGGCCAGTATCTTTAATTAAAAATACGATGCAAAAAACGAAAGTTATGGCCATTCTAAAAATGTGAATTTCATCTGTGATGAACTCATTTGGTGGGTACTCAGAATTGTGTATCTATAGGACATAACTACCCGCGTTAACGGGTTAGAAAGGAATTAAAAATTTCGTCACCGGACTTGAATCCTCAGTAGCTCAATTGGTTAGAGCATTCGTCGGCTTGAGACGAAAGGTTACAGGTTCAAATCCTGTCGGGGGCGAAATTTTTTCTTTCTTTAAAATTTATATAAAATTTAATTAAAAAGTTTTTATTGTGTGAAAGAAATTATGATTCGACTAAGTATATGGTGTGTAATATTGAAGTGCACCTAGCACTGTTGAATGGTTGTCACCACCAATTGGACTAAAATATACCCACGGCTAAAAGTGAGTACACTGGCTGCACCTCTCCCTACCTCTTCGGGCGTCAAGATAATATAAAAAGCTAAAAGTTACACAAGCTTACTTATACCAAAATCAGAGATTTCCACGAGACAATATTTTGGTCAAGAAAAATGCAGCCAGCCAGTCAGATTTTGCGTGATTTATAGCTTAATCACAAGTTACATTTGTTCCGTTTTTGCGAGATGTTGCAAAAATATATCTACCAGGAAGCTAGGGCAGAAAAATCTGCAAAAGATCCTACATTTCAATCTCAATTGCAATCTACATTTTCGGGAAAACTGAGTATTTAATCTGCATAAAGAATTTGTGGAAACTAACTTAAAATTACAAACTTTATCCAGTTATCATTTAAATCCACTTTGGACGGATAACTGTCAGATGCGATAGAGTTATGGTCACCAAAGACTATATTCAAGATAAAGTAATATTTTAAATGGGACTAGAAAATCCAATTATTTTTTTAGACATCATCCATATCACAAATAAGTTAATTGCTTATTTTGGGTTGACTGCAATGAGTGATGTTTTAAAAAAAATAGAATTAGAAATAAAATTAATTTACTAAATACGTAAACGATAAATAGGGATAAAAAATGTATATCAATATAACTTTTTTCGTTATTGTTAACTGAACTGACAGTCTTAATTACGAATGCAGAATTCTTAAATTTTGTGATGTTCCGCTGATTTTATAATATTATTTTATAAGAATCTTCTTCTGACGATAATTAATACAAGAAAAAAGAATTGTATGGAACCGTTCACGTGAGATGGAGTGTCCAAGGGAAATAGAGATTAATTCATTCTTATATAGATAAAAATAGGTGATGGATATACATCGATACTGGTCTATTCTGCAAAGGAGACCGGGCCATTATAGAGAGGGGAAATTTGGAGTATAGTCTAAATCTTACAATTTGAATAGAGTTTTAAATAAGATTAAATTGTAAATCATTATTCACGTCATGGAGCGACGACATTTGACTACAAATGAAATGTAAAGGCATGTTGCAAACGGGAATGAATCAACCTTAAAAAATTACCTTCTCGCCCATATCCCCAAAGGGGTAAGCAGAGACACAATCAAAGTATAAACGATTAGCCGAAGATACTAAGTCCCAAAATGTGGGAGGTGAGGCTGTCGCCAACCGGGGACACATCCAATCCCAGGCAACATTATTATTATTAAAAAGAAATAAAAATATACATTTCCTATTTTTTTTTGTTGCCCGACCCGGGAATCCAACCCTGAACCACATGTCCAACTCCGGACCAAGACCACAGATGCGATTAAATAGATAACGATAGATATTTTTATCTACCTAAATAATAGATAAAACTAGATCAAGATAAGCGAATATAAAAAATACTAGCAGCTGATTATCTTTTTGTATTCTATTTTAGATAAATCCCTATTTTAGTAGCTAATATTGCTACTGTAGCTATTCTTTGCGTCTCTGTGATATCCATCGGAGAGCGAATAAAACTACGTGAACGAAGTCAAAGGTAGCACCTAGTTTTCCATTCCTTAAAACTGACACACTGAAACGTGACATTTGACTAGGTGGTAGAGCTTCGCCCCGGATTGGTACCACCGCCTTATCTATTCTTGATGCCATAACGTCATGTCGTGTTACGGTTTGGAGGGTAAGGTAAACTTACTTTTGCTCGAGGCCTAACATCCCGGCCTCAGGTTGGTAACGCACTATTACCACCTTTGGTGTTTCTAGTCAGCGTGAATTTCTTAGCATCAGGAAATCCGTCTGCTTGTTTGCCTTCCAATATCATAAAAAAACTTGCGTACTCTACATGTATAGTTTTTATGTAAACTATGTTATAACGAAAGGATATAAAATGAAACATTCATAAGTTTGAGCGCATCAAGTGATATTTAAACGAATATAAATCCAGGAATTTACATTGTAGACAAAATCTTGACTTTTGGTAGAGCTTAAGAAGCGCGAGTCACTTTTAACTTGATAGAGATTTAAGCGTTTTAAGACTTCAGGTTAGTACTTTTGAGTTGTATATTTGGTAGTTTTATGTTCTTTTGAACGATATAAAACAGTCGACATTGTTGCCGAAATTTCATATCTGCACACACACACTCACACATATATATCTTTACGCCAAGACCCTGACGTGGTAAGCAGTGATTATAGAGTGCCAGATATCCACACACAATTATCACAATCCTTGCAGACCACTCTAGTTTCATTATATTCATTACCCTTTTCATACAAATACACCGATATTGGAAACTCTCGACAACATCTTTGGATAATACCCGAGCGATTTGACCATGAAATATCAAACTAGGTCTGCCCGGGTACCTACATTTATCCACATTCGCATTGCGTATCTGCTTTGTCACACTTTTATCTACCTACCGTCAAATAAAACAACTCCGCGAAAGAAGGTTAAAGGTTGTATCCCTAACAATAAAGTGATAGAATCATTAAAAAGGCAAAATAGTGATGTTAGTCTATTTTCTCAACTTAGTCAGCTCCAAGACCAAATTTCATCTCAAAAGGTAGCTGACCCTCAATCAAATGTGTACCCTTAAAAACAAGTTCAATAAGTGTATTTCCCAAACATCATAGAAAATTAACTAAAGAAAGGATTGTAATCTTGGGTAACCAAAGAGTACGTGGTTTGTCTACCAAACTCTCAGGATACAGTAAATACTCTGTCCAATCAATGGTTAAACCCAATGCTAATTCATCGGAATTAACATATACTTACCTTTAAAGATTTTTCAGGTTTAAGCAGCAGAGATTATGCTATTATAGCAGTTGGCTCATACGACTGGGATCCTTACTCGGTATTTACAAATGTTAGTAACATATTAGATAAGTTAAGTAAGTGCAAATAAGTGTTTTTACTTAAAATTTTGCATAATCAGTACTTAAAAGTAGCACTTCTAAATCAAAAGTTGAAGTTAATTGCTAATCAATATAATAATTGTACCTTTTTAGATATGGATAATTGTAGAGAACAATATGGACATTATACACACAAGATGTACATTGAGTGTTTGTCTAATAAATTAAAACCTGAGATAGATTATCAGGAATATAAAAATAAATTCTTATCTTTTCCTAATAGTAAAATTGTAAAATTATATAAGCCAAATTTAAATAAAAATTTAGAAAAACCAAATATTACATTTGATGAATACAAACAAAATCTAGAAAATTTAGTGTTCAATAGAATAAATTCAAGCTTGGCATCTAATAGTTTTAAAAAAGGGACTATACCCTATTATTTCAGTTCAAAGAAAGATTTTTTTCAGAAACGGATGGAACAGAAAATAGTTCCTAATACTACAGTAAAAAAAGGTACTATTCCATATTACTTCCGACAAAAAACATGTAATAAATCATTAAATATAAATAATAATCAGCTTTTTCATTAATAAATTTAGATTACTGCATCAAAACATTGCTGGTGCATTAAATAAACGTGATTATCTTCAAGCAGCTGTTAGTGAACTCAGAGATTCTCTAGGTAAAGTACATGTTATTTGTCTTTCTGAAACATTTTTAAAGCAAGGTTCTGAACAAAATTTTAAACTTGATGGATACTATACAGCTTCCAATAACCAGCGTCGTGGTGGCACCTGTATATTAGTTAGTAAAGAACTTCATTTTAAAACTCTGGATTTACAAATGCACATACCATACTCGTTTGAATGCTGTGCAGTAGAGATAATAAACTATAAATTAATAGTAATATGTATATATCGTACTCCTAGTTAAAATGTAGATATCTTTCTTAATAGTTTGTGATTATTATTAAAAAAAAATATGAAAAATTCTAAAAAGAAATTTGTTTTATGTGGAGATTGGAATATAGACCTTTTACAATCTACCAATACTCATAAGAATTTAATAAGCTTTTTAGAAAATAATAATTTATGTCAACATATTTTGAAACCTACAAGGAAACTTGCATGTTTTGATGTAATTGCTAGCAATTTAGATAATGTTTGCTCTGACACTCATGTTCTTGGTTTATCTGACCATGAAACAGCACAAAGTATACAAGTAGACATAAAGCCAGTTTCATTTTGTAAACCAAAGCGTACCTTTTGGTTTGAAACAAAGCGTATATTTGGACAAGAAAATATTAATAAGTTCTATGAATGTCTGTCATCTTTAAGTTTTAATGAAGTTCTTACTTGTGATAATTGTGAAGAGGCTTTTAATGAGTTTCATGATACCTTTATATTATTTTATGAATTATGTTTTCCAAAAATTCAAATTAGGGTGTCAAACAAGCCAATAAAAAACAGATGGCTGTCTGAAGGTATTTTAAAATGTTGTAAAGTAAAACGTCAGTTATATTTAAATTATCGTTATTCCCAATTTAACAAAAAGGGAAATAAGACAAGTTACCTACGCTATAAAAAGGTATTATCTAAATGTATACTAGAATCACAGAAACAGCCATCGTTAAAATATATTGAACAGTCTTCTAATAAATGTAGAGCTTCATGGGATAAAATCAAAAGTACATTTCAAAATAAAATATCTAAAGAAGAAATAGAACAAATTAAAATAAATAAATCGGTATACACTAATGCTCAAGTAATTTGTAATCATTTCAACATGTTCTTTATAAATCAAACTAAATCTTGTTATAAAAATCAGGCTTGTTCTACAAATAGCATAAAATCTCATCATTTGTCTAATCATAGTAAAACTATGTTTTTGACACCAGTTGATGAGCATGATTTAGTTAACGTTATACATAATTTGAAAAACACCAGAGCAACTGGCTATGACAGTATAAGCACAATAATATTAAAGAATGTTGCCAGTGTGATATCAAAGCCTCTTTGTAATATAATTAGTTTATCATTTTTAGAAGGAAAATATCCTGATGGTTTAAAAAAGTCTATTGTCAAGCCATTATTTAAAATAGGGGATAGGTGTGACATGAACAATTATAGACCAATAACTTTAATTCCAGTCATTTCTAAGATTTTTGAAAAAATAATGTATGACAAATTATACAGTTATCTTCTTCAGTTTGATTTATTAAAAAATAAGCAATACGGATTTGAAAAAGGTAGGTCTACAGTTTATGCATGTTTTGACTTAGGTAATTCATTACAATGGTTTAAAAGCTATTGAGAGAATAGAAAGCAATGTGTTGAGATTTCAAAAATAAGTGGAAACAGAAAGAAAGTATATACTTCAAGTTATCTTTTTAATGACTGTGGTGTACCACAAGGTAGTGTTGCAGGGCCATTACTTTTCATAATTTACATAAATGATTTACCTGATGCTATCAATCATGATTCAATTTTGTTTGCTGATGATACTACACTTCTCATCAAGAGCAAAAATAAAAACGATTTATTGGAAGAAACAAGTAAAACTTTGACTAAAGTGACAGAATGGTTAAATGAAAATAATCTAAAAATAAATCTTACGAAGACAAAATTAGTTGAATTTTAAACACATTATAGAGTTACTAAAAATTTGATGTTATTTTAAATAATATTACTATTGAGAATGTAGGTTGTACTAAATTCCTAGGAATGAAAATCGATAAATGTTGTAACTGGAAATAGCATATTGATTTACTTTGCAATAAAATCGATAGGTATTTTATTGAATCAGGCGTTACTTTGCGGAAATCCATTGTAACAGATGTAAAATAAGCCTTTAATTTGCTAATTCCGCGTAAGCAGTGTAACTGTTGTGACAAAT
>NJDD01001905.1:197923-232847 GCA_002245505.1 Calephelis nemesis
ACTTATTATAGCACTTTTTCGCTTTTTAAATATTGTTATTGATATTTCTAACCATTATAATATATTACGCTATAACCTTTTTTTTTATTTAATTCAAAATGTGTGCATTCCGCCTCTTGAAACTTCTAAGCTAAGGGAGTGAAGGTCTTAGGTTTTAACAAAAATTGGTTGATGGCTACGCACAGCATAAGTGTTATTTTATATTTTTATTTATAGCACGGTACCCAACAGTGCCGGGCACAGACTTTTTAGTGGCAGGAATATGTAAGGTAGTGTAACCAGTCTCCTCAAGCTGCTGTACATCACTTTAATAACTAGATATGATCGATGAACTGGTAACTACCAGCGTTGTCACATACCGATGCAATAATATTTTAGCTTTTAGTTCTTCTGATGGTAAGAGACAACCGTGCTCTATAGCACCATAGATTTTACAGGTGCAACGCTGTCATACGTCAAGGATTAGGCTTACTATTGTGCAAGACTATTGACTACGCGGTCAAGTGGGTGTACATCACTCTACCGTCATTGGTATTCGTAGTTATTGTCAGGAGAACTTCAAAATAATTATCAAAATAAAATAATAATTAATTAATTATCAGAATAATTATTAACATTGGTCGATGAAAAAGGAAAATAATTTTATAATAGTAAAATTTTACTATTATAAAATATAATATATTTTAAATATAATACATTATAAAATTATTATATATCTTAAAAAACTATATGTATTGTACTTAAGAACCATCTCGGTCACGACAACTTTTAAACAAAGTTGCATCAAAATCGGTCCATCCTTTCGAAACTTATGTACGATGCCATAGTTACACCGATACGTCAAACTTACAACACTCTTCTTTTTCCGTCGGAGTTTAAAAATACGTAACGATACTTACGTTTATGTACTTTATTCACCATGTTAATTAAATTGAACCTACTAATTAACAGAATATTAAATCGTTAATTAATTACCGCTGTAATAGATATTAACCATTACATTGGTGCTATCCAATATTACTAATAGTTGCAGTTGAACTTTATTATCATACAGACTACAGCACTTTTTGGACATACAGGCATACTATCAGATACAAATGAATACTAACGAAATATTACAGAAATGGTGCAAGGGAATTTTTTATTCCGGATCCGGAAACTTTTGGCTAGGGGATAAATTTAACGAGAAACATATAATATACAAATTATATAGTTTGACACTGTATAGCTTGTATATAATGATGACAATATTAGAAACGATGGCCCTGTTTTTTGGAGATTTGGTAGAAGATGACAGAAATGACTGTTTCGCATTGATTATTTGCCATGCTTTGTTGTTGATAAAGCTTTTTATGATAATGGCTAACAAAAGCATTATAAAAGTATATCTAAACGACTTAATAAAGGTTTGTCAAATGTATGAAGATGAAACTGTTGGTCAAAAGATTTATCACGATGCTAAAACTACTATTGCTACATATGTTTTGGGGATTTACATTACAATTTTTTGTTACATTATTCAAGGTCTAGGAAAAATGTTTCAAGGTGATTTTTAAATGTTGACCAAACATTTTTCCGTGATATATTTATGTGATAAAAATAGATCTAAAAAAGACTGGTTGCACTGGAGGAGTGCCGGCAGAAGTAAAAACTTGAATATTAATGTTGTGCACTTTTGATATTTTGGAATGGTTAGGGAACTATTTTGCAAGAATTGTGTAAAAGTTAATTATGAAAGTACTATCATTTATGTGGTAGAATACACTATTCATTTATTGCGCTATCGTACACAAACATGACAACACAAACATTCGCGCAAGTGCCCTGCGACGTCTTATGAATTTTTGATAAGGTCACGTGTCCTGACGCGAGTTTAGAAGTTTTTACCCATTCCAAAAAAGTGCGCAATGCCGCTAAATAAGTTTTCAGATCAGAAATAAGTTTATAGTATTAGCTTCAAATAAAATATCATTGAACAGAACAATTTAAACAATAAAGGTCAAAAAAGTCATCAGAATCTTTATATTAATACGTGATGGGAAAATTTGGCACACTTATGGTTTATGTGTAGGAGAAGTGCAGAACGCTAATATTTTTCAATAATAATGCTTATAAAGAACATTAAAATTTATTGATTTAATGTTCTTATTTAATGGTATATAAACATTACCCACACTACCATGCATTTTTGGTCGAAATTCGACCATAACTAATTTTAATATCTTGTTGATAAGAACGCCATCTTCATTTCTCTGTGATATTTTATCGTTAACATCAATATATTATTTGTTTGTGTGTCAAATGCATGGTAGTGTGGGTAATATTTTATTTATTGATTTAATGTCCTTTGTAAGCATTATTACTGAAAAATATTAGCGTTCCGCTCTTCTCCTACACAGAAACTGTAAGTGTGCCAAATTTTATGCTCCTTTGTCCGCGCAATTTCGTAAAAAGGAGTCCAAAGTTTTGGCATCACATATTAATATATAGACACCACGCGTCTCATTTTTTTTTTCGAAAAATTGCAAATAGTTACTTAATGGTCCGGCCAAAATTTTATCAATATCCTTGTAGTATGCGTTACTTGTAGTAGTTTTGGTGATACACTTAATTTTCCTAAAATTTTGTACTTATCTTCACTATCTCATCACTGATGCACTATCAAGTGTAACTCAAAAAGCATTAATCACATCATGATAAAATGAATATGGGACCACCTCGAAATCATCACCTATCTTTCTGCGTAAAAATCATTGAAATCTATTGGCTATTTAAGGATTGATCACTTAAAAAACATGATAATTATAATAATAAAAAAAACATAGAGACGATTTGAGAATTTACTCGTCTTTTTGGGGTCAGTTAAAAAATAAAAATAAAATCAAGGGTAACAAAACAAAAACAAATTTCAGGTGAGAACTTTGTCGTCGTCATTACAATTTACCCAAACAATGAAGATTCTTCTGTCTTTGCTTGTTGCTTTCGTGTTTTCACCACAATTTTACTTTTGACCCTAATGTTAACGATGACATTTGGTGCTGACGGCTTTGTGATAGTCTGTTTGATTACTATCAAATATAAATTGATTACGTTGCAAAAGTTTTTGAAAACATTGAGTAAGGAAGTGGAACTTTCTGCCCAAATGAATACTCAGAGGGTCTGCCAAAAACTAAATAATGGTTTGATTGAAGGAATTACTATGCACAGGGAAATAATAAGATAGGTACAACTTAGTTTTGACATAGTTACTATGCATTGTTAATAGTTTATTAGTTTTCTTTTATATTATTTCGTTTCTTTTCGTTGTTAATCTTCATAATTTCTTTATTCTAATTTTCGCAAAATAATATTAAATTAGATACTCGAAAATTAATCCTGTTTAAAAATTAAAGAAAGATTTAAAGTTTCAAGTCTGGCTGTGTAGACTGAGAAATTGTGAACCATGGCTATCTGACTAGTCCGCTTTGCATAAAAGCAGAATTTATTAAAAACTAGCTGTTACCCATGGCGTTACCCGCGTGGTTAATCGTCCCACAGGAATATTTTTCGGGATAAAACTATCCTATGTGTCAATCCAAGTTACCCTGTATGTGTGCCAAAACAATCAAGAACATCGGTTTTCTTCGTGAAGGAGTAATAAACAAACAAACATACAAACTTTCGCATTTTTAATGTTTATAGGAAAGGATAGAATGGGATGTGTAAGTCTAAAAAAATTCCATTTTTTCTTGTTTGTCACGTGAAATTTTTCAGGCCATAAATATAATATTGGTTTGAAAAGTAGGTATACGTAAACTGCCAGCTTATTTTGCTGGTTGTTGTCTACCAGAGCAGTATATTGTAGGATAAAGATCTATTAAACCATCCGACTTCGCACAATTCGCTTCTCGCAAAGCTATGAGTTTTTTAAACATTATTTTACTATTGGTCAATCATGAAAGTATAGTTTTGCCATTCGTTCTCTGATTACAGTACCATCCCTTAAATTATTCTTCTTATTTCATGTCATTATTTAATATATTATAAATTACTTCAATTAATTTAAATGCTGATGAATCGTCTCTGTGCTTTAGCGGTCCGGTTGTTGGACTTGACTTCATGAAGTCCTAGGTTCTGTATCTTCACGTCCATATCCCCGAAGTGGTAGGCAGAGTCACAACCAGGACACACACGACTAGCCGATGACACTGAGCCCCACAGTGCGATAGGTGGCAAGCCTATCGCAAAACCAGACACACATACAATACTGATCAATATTTTTTTATTAGGAAACTGAAAAACAATTTTTTTTATTGAACGACTCGAGAATCGAACCCGTCCCGGGTTTCACAAAGTCAAGTCCAACACTTGAACCGCTAGACTACAGATGCGAGGCGAGTGTCCCAGGTTCGATCCCTGGATCGGGCAACATGAAAGAAAATCTGTTTTCTCAATAATTATTCTCAAAAGAAAACAATGTTGTAACACAGTACTATAGTGGCTTTTTATTCTGCCCATAGAAAAAGTATTGCAAAAATAAAGTGCGGATTATGAACGGAATACAGAAAACGATAGGTAAAAAAAGGTTACGATAAAAGGATACATCTCGTTCAAGCCACAAAAAACGTGCTCGATGTGAAATGTCTAAAAGAAAAAAATATCTGCAGATCTAACAAAATCTTTCGAAGATTTTAAAATGTCTATTCTAAAATTAAGATGTTGTGGATGTTTATTTTTATTGGAAGGCTGATGGTAAGAAATTCACGTCGCCTAGATACACCATTGGTAGTAATGGTGCGTCGCCAGCCTGAGGCCGGGATGTTAGGCCCCAAGCAAAAGTTAGTTTACCGACTACCTTACTCTCCAAACCGGAATGCGTCATGACGTTATGGCAGTAGGAATAGGTAAGGCGGTGGTACCAATTAGGGCGAGTCGCTGCGAAACTCTACCACCTAGTCAGATGTCACAGTGTTTATGACGGTAAGCTTATACTTGCCTTTTACGAGCTACCTGGCAAGGAGGCCGATTGTCTGTTCTGCAAAGGAGCCCGGACCATTTTAGCGAGTTTTTGTTTTCCACCATGGGGAATATATTTATTATATATTACGGCCCCATACTCAGTCAGCCAGAAGAGCCAATCACCGCGCTCCCCTGTTCCATGATTACTATGAACAATGGCGCTCTAAAGTAAACGTCTTAAGCGACAAATCACTGTTTTTGACACTATAAAAATAATTTGAAAAAAAAGTATAAAAACTGAAACACTTATCTTTTAGGTATAGTACTTATCTATGTTTATGTTAAATCTGGTGTCGATATTTTCACAATTGAAGTAGACAGAAAGCAAAAGCTTTCAAAAAAGGGTTAACTTTTTGATTTTTTTCTATCGAGCAAAGTGAAATGAATCGTGTTTTGGAAACACTAGTCTAGTAAAGCATATTCATGTTAATCTTGTGTATTTTTGTCAGCAAGATCCATGATTGCTTTGTATGAAAAAAACAGTAAACTGCTGACGTATATGGCCCCTTAATAGTCGTCTTCGGGCAATTAGCTATTAAATTTGAACATAATATTGCGAGAGCTTTGAGTATTGTAATGAAGATACCATTTAATGTAATCTAAAATTTTAGATTGACTCACGTGTTAGAAGAACAATTTAGTCCCATTATCGGTATTCATCTTGGGGAAACTATTGGATCTGCTGTGACAATACTTCTGCAAGTTATGGTAACCTTTTGTGCATTTCCATATATTGTCCATGTTTTATGTCAAAACTTATATACAATAAAGAATTAAATAAGTCACATATTGTATGGACAAATATTTATTTTCTTCTAAAATATATTTGTAGAAGATGCAATTTGTGGTATCAGTCAATATCTGAAAGTACGGTAGTGCCCCCGCTAAGTCGAGCCAAAAAGCGGCGCGGCTATTTCTCGAAACAATTCTGGCCATGTTGAACTCTCGTCAAACCATCAAGTCATAGACTTTATTTTAGACAAAATGCTTAATAGCGTTATAAGCCTGAACCAGTAGAACTTGTTACTTTGAAACTCAGTTTAAAGAATATTTTTTTTTAATTAATCTTTGAACCTTGTTTAACAAGTAGACGTTGTATATTTTATTGTTTACAGATTTTAGAAGAATTTACAATCCTAGTTGCTGTAAAGGCAGGTTTCTTCGCTGTTACGGTTCATATATTACTAGGTTTATTTTTTTGTAGTGCTGGAGAAATCACTTATCAGGTAAATATATTGTTTTTATGTATTTACAAAACTAAATAACGGTTTGGTTAAACGAATTGCTGTGCAGGTAAGTGACGTAAATCTATAATATAAAAATGAATTGCAAATGTGTTGGTAAGCGCATAACTTCCGAACGACTAAACCGATTTGGCTAATTATTTTTTTGTTGTATTAGATATTGTCAGAAAAAGGTTCTTATAAAGAGAAAAAACCGGAAAAATTACTTACAGGTAAAACCAGTACTGTATTTTTTCCCATACATTCTGAACGGGTGGAACGAAGTTCGCCGGGACAGCTAGTAAATAATAAATATAAAGAAGGTGTCCTGGGACACCAGGTAGGAACGAAGTTCCTTCGACTAATGTAGAATCGACACAATTCATGAGTATATACTATGCATTGGCAAGGTGGAGTGAGGGAGAAAGAGAAAGGTTTTTAAACACTACTCGCTTGTGTATACGACTGTCGCACCTGCGCACGTCTCATTTAACGGTTTTATTCCACCCACTTTTTTCTAACGGTTTTTACTATCACATTTTTTTCAGTTCGGTCGCGCAGCAACTGTCGCTTCTGCGCACGTCTTATTTTCTGGTTTTATTCCACCCACTTTTTCTTCCGTTTTTAACCTTTAATATCACCTTAATAAATATCACCTTTTTTCAGTTCGGTCGTTCAGCAAAATCCCTATCGCCTCCAAGCCTGCCTTAAGGAACTTCATTCCAATAAACGATGGCTAAAATGTGCCCGGTTGGCGATAGGCTTGTCACTTATCACATTGTGGGACTTGGCTAGTCGTGGGTGTCCTGGTGGTGCTTCTTCCTACCTCTCGAGGATATAGGCGTGAAGATATTAATTTTTACTATTAATCGTGTTACAGGCGTCTCTGCTCCCGGAGGCTGTGTTCTACAGCGGCTGGCATTTGTGTCAGTCGAACTCACCTCTCTACAGAGACACCAGACGGCTGGTAGTGTTTGCTATGGCGCAAGCTCAACGTCCTCTCGCTATTAGAGCATTCAAGATGATCGATCTTACACATGCTAACTTTCTGCAGGTGTGTATATCATAGTTTTTTTTTATGATAATGCAAGGAAAACAAGCAGACAGATTTCCTGATGGTAAGAAATTCACACCGCCTAGAGACACCAAAGATGGTAATGGTGCGTTGTCAACCTAAGGCCACGATGTTAGGCTTCGAGCAAAAGTAAGTTTACCGGCTACCTTACCATCCGAACCGGAACACGTCAGCGGTAAGCATTGGACATTATGTTGGCAGGAATAGGTAAGGCGGTGGTACCTATTCGAGTAAGTCACTACGAAACTCTCCCACTTAGTAGGATTTCACGGTGCTAGTGACGGTAAGCCTATGCTCGCTTTTTATGAGCTGCCTGTCAGGAAGGCAGATGGTCTTTTCTGCAAAGGAGCCCGGACCAACACGTGGGAAAAAGGAGTTTCTACATATTTGTGTTAAGAAACATCCGAAAGCGCAACGATAGCAACCCCTCCGCTCGTAACTATTTAATAATGAAAATTTTCTGTATTTGAACTAGATTTACACATTACTTTTTGTTTTAGAATTTATCCTACTAAAAAAATATTTAGAATAAATAATAATAATAAACATATTGAAACTTATGAAAATTCCAACTAATAAAAAATGTGAAAGTTTGGTTGTTTGTTTGTTACTCCTTCACGCAAAAACTGCTGAACTGATTTTCATTAAATTTGGCACACAAGGAGGGTAAATTAATTTAACAGTATAGTGTATAGTATAGTTTTTATCCCGAAAAAATATTTGGAATGAATATATGAATAGACAATGGACAACATCTAGTGATGCATAAACTCTCACACATAAATTCAAAAACCATAAAACGGATCTTGATGAAGTTTATGTAGAACTACCTGAAAGTCGTTAAATGCCTTTAAAAAAGACAATTGTCAGTCTGCTTGGTACTAATTGGAGTCGATATTTGGCGTACTGTTCCTAAAATGGTATTAATTAACTTTGAAAATACAGACATTTCATTAAGTTTATTTGGATGAAAAAACAAATTATGATGTTGAGTTATTAGCAATCCTTTACAAGATATATTTTTGGTATATTATTTAATTAAAAGGATTATAACAGAGGTTGTTGGCTGTACTTGGATATAAACAAGCAACGTAAACTTTGTTTGATGTATATATTTTATTTTGAGAGTACTTTTTTTAACGTCTAACTCGTGATTTATAAGTCACTAGCTGTAGCCCGCGGCGTTGCTCGCGTGGTCCCACAGTAACATTATTTGGGGATAAAAACTATCCTATGTGTTAATCCAAGTTACCCTCTATGTCTGTATAGTAGTACTATTTAAATTATGTGCTTCGGCTATATACGTCAAGCTTCGGAAATCCGAATGTATTTTAAAGATATCTATATAGAGTTGTTATAACATAATTAATAATTTCGGGATTGGAAATGTGCCCGGTTGGCGATAGGCTTGCCACCTATCACATTGTGGGACTTAGTGTCTTCGGCTAGTCGTGGGTGCCCTGGTTGTACCTCTGCCTACCTCTTCGGGGATATGGGCGTAAAGATACTTTTTTTTAAAAATAATTTCGCTTACGTTTAGATTAGGTCAGCCAATTTAAAAATGAAGGTATAAAGTGTAAAAAGTGTAAAGCCGAAGCGCATAATTTAAATACTAGTACTATACCAAATTTCATGAAAATAGGTTCAGCAGTTTTGCGTGAAGGTGAAACAAACAGAAAAATTTTCACATTTATAATATTAATAAAAGGATAATAGGATTACACATTTAATAAAACCGTAGAAGTACAGTTTATATTAACTATACATAGTTAATGTACCTAATTTAAAAGATATTTTACGAATATTTTTACCGTCTTACCCATTATTATTTATAAGTTAATTTCCCCGTTGTTTAAGTAAGTTTAAGTTGTTTGTTAGGGTTTCTTCGCAGAATAGACCATCTGCCTTCCTACTAGGCAACTCGTAAAAGGAGAGCACAGGTTAATTGTCACTAACACCGTGACATTTGACTAGGCGGTAGAGTTTCGAAACGACTCGCCCGGACGACTCTGCCGCCATAACGTCAGTGCTTGCAGTTGACGTGTTCCGGTTCGGAGGGTAAGGTGGCCGGTAAACTTACTTTTGCTACAGGTTTAACATCCCGGCCACAGGTTGGCAACGCACCATTACCACCTTTAGTGTCTTTAGGCGGCATGAATTTCTTATAATTAGGAAATCCGTCTGCTTGTTTGCCTTTCAATATCGTAAAAAAAAAGTATTTATTATCACGTGGAAACATTTGAATGCCTTTAATTACTTTATACACCCTGACTTTTTAATCACCATCTAAATTTTAATATGTTGATCTTAAGTGAAAATAATTAAATACGTGTTTTTTCTTTTAGTATCCCTCGTCGTCCGTCGTCTACAAAATATTGATGTTTATGGGCAGCGCGCTCCGTACCTACGCGCTGAGTGCTCTGACATGCTAGATAGCTACCTGCTAGATACCTTTTTTTTCATAAATGGACTTATTTATAGATACTTTATGCCCAGAAAAAATTTGGATGGTGATAAAAAAAGCTTTTTTAGCTGTTTGCCCGCGACTTTATCAGCGAAGAATATGTTTTGCTAGAAACATTCAAGTCTTTTGGGGTATATTAACTCGGATTCTTTATAATATGTGTACCAAATTATATCGAAATTGGTCCAGACAGACATAGAATTTCAAATTTATAATATTAGTTTGAAATTATGAATATTAAAATTTACGATTACTTTAAAAATGTACCATTTGTTAGTTTTATTATAGTTATTGTTGTGAAAAGAATATCAATTATTTTAAATTACGAGGAAGTTTTTTTGTCAACAGGAGCTGAAAACAACGTACTCTATATTCGCACTTTTTCATTCACGATATCAGTAAATATACAAACCAAAGATTACAGAGAATAGTTTGTGTATTAGTATTGTGTCTGTGTAATGAGGAAGATCACTTAGTTTTTTAAAAGACTGAACTACATGAAAGAAAACGAGAAAAAAAACGACGGGTTCCGGGAGTACCGGTAGAAGTGAAAACTTGAATATTAGCGTTGTGCATTTTTGATATTTTGCAATGGTTAGGGAAGAATTTTGAACTAATTGCTTTAATTGCCAGTATGAAAGTACTATACATATATTAAGTGGTATAATACAATATTAATTTATTGCGCTATCGTACACAAACATGACAACACGAACATTTGCTCAAGCGGATTGCGCCGTCTTACGAATTTTTGCTTAGGTCATGTGTCCCAACACGAGTTTAGAAGTTTTTACCCATTCCAAAAAAGTGCGCAACGCCGCTAAAGATGTTTTTTTCACTTCAAATACTCAATGAACGCAGGAGCATAAAATTTGGCACGCTTATAATTTATGTGTAGGTTAAGTGCAGAACGCTAATATTTTTCAATAATAATGCTTATAAAGTATCATGAATTTGACACACATAAACAAACACATTGATGATAACGATAAAAGATCACAGATAGCGCATCATACAGTTTGGAAACAAAGTAGTTGATTTTGAAAAATGAAGATGACTTTCTTATCGGCAAGATATTAAAATATAATATGGTCGAATTTCGACCAACGGGCGACCACTAGTATAAATAAAATTATTGTTTTTGTTGTTACGAAGTGGTGTTTTGTGCTTTATGTAAAAATACACTTTATGAAAATACAGTATATTTTAGAGTTTTATTTCATTTTTTGCAATCATTACCTAATTTCCCCCTTTTTTTCTTTTGGAAAATGATTAATATGTTGCCAACTTCGCGGTTTTTATAACTTCACCGGGCTTTGTCAGACATCATTATTTAGATGGATTGGACTGATCCCTACAACGCCAGCAACAAGGGCTGTCTCCCGGGAGACGTTACCATGACTTGGTGCTGCGTTCTGGTTACTGGGTGGACTTGATGGAGCTGTAGTGGCTCGTCGCTCGACGTTAGGCGGCGGGCGCAAGAGAGATCAACGATAGTTTTAGCAAACTATGTTCTAATCCATAGGATTGTAAGTCAGGATGTGACTCTTTGTAACGGGTGACCTGAGACCCCTATGAGGATAACAATTAGTATAACTGGATTGTTCCTCTAGCGTTGGCAGCTATACAAGGTGATGAATCCAGCGAAAAATCTCCGTGATTGGTATTATCGCCTGCCGCCTTAACGTCAAAATTTGACGTCGTCGTATTTGTGTTTAGAGATCAGGAAGCTGGTCAAATTTTTTACGCAAAGAAATTTTATAATCTTGAGATCCGCGATAACTCTTCACTGTCGTCCATCTTCAAAAAACGTTTGAAAGAATACTTCTTAACACTTCCATAAAAATTTTGGTTTTCAGGTTAATTTATATATCTTTTTAATAAAATAAATAAATATCCCTGGACAAGTTACACAAATTGAAACTAATTAGATTTAGTATATTTAAAAAATATAGATTTAGCAGACGTTGATTTGCTTTTTTTATTTCTGTAATTCACGCTCATCACTTATGGCTATAAAAATAGATGTTAGCCGATTCTCAGACCTACTCAATATGCGCACGAAATTTAATGAGAATCGGTCAAGCCGTTTGAAGGAGTATGGTAACTAACAATGCGATACGGGAATTTCATGTATTAGACTATCTGACCCGGCAGACGTTGTTCTGCTACTTTTTATAATGTGATTTTAGTAAAAAAAAAAGTGGGTAAGTTACCCTTGTCACTTAGGGGTATGAAAAATAGATGTTGGCCAATTCTCAGACCTACACAATATACTCACAAAATTTCACGAAAATCGGCCAACCGCTTCGGAGGAGTTCAATCAAGCATACCGTGACACGAGAATTTTATATATTTTATACATTTGATTAATTTTGTTTACATTATTATTATATTATTATTATTTGTATTGCCCCGTGTTGGTCCGGGCTCCTTTGCAGAATAGACCATCTGCCTTCCTTCCAGGCAGCTCGTAAAAGGCGAGCATAGGCTCACCGTCACTAACACCGTGACATCTGACTAGGTGGTAGAGTTCAACATCGACTCGCCCGGATTGGTACCACCGCCTTACCTATTCCTGCCGCCATAACGTCCAATGCTTGCCTTTAACGTGTTTCGGTTCGGAGGGTAAGGTAGCCGGTAAACTTACTTTTGCTCGAGGCCTAACATCCCGGCCTCAGGTTGGCAACGCACCATTACCACTTTTGGTGTCAATCAGAAAATCCGCCTGCTTGTTTGCCTTCCAATATAATAAAAAAAAATATTATTTTATAATACGTCATTCGAGTTTTTTTTTAATATTATTATGTTTAAGTTGTTTATTTATGGACATGATGCCTTCCACTGTCTTATCACAGATTCTAACTGTTAGGGTTGGCTGTAAAAAATCTGTAGACCTAGAAATAAGCCCACTTTTTGTGCATTTCCATATTTCACTGTTCATGTTTTATGTTAAAAATTGTGTTTAATAAAAAATAAATAATAAACTTGAATGCACACCAATATCACACAATACCTATTTACATATTTCCGCGTGTCGTCGTGAAGCTTGTGTGACGAGAAATCTTTTGTAACACTAAATGTGTCAACTGACAAGCTACGAATAGTGTCCGAGCATGAGAACTTATAAATAAGTGGATTCTTCCCAACAGTTTAAAAGTAATATTACTAAAACACAGAAGACCAACTCTGATAAAACTCACGAGTGGTGACCTGCTTTATATTTTAATAGCGATTGAAGCTAATTTACGAGATAAGACAAGTCTTTCTTCTTTAACAGATATTGGCATATACTGGGTTACATTGGAAAAATGCGAGAACCGGAAAGTGGATGGTCTAAGATCCGAACCTAAATTGACCTACACTGAGCTGATTCACGGACAAAGCATAGTTTTTTAATAAAATTAGTATATTAGAAAATATTTAAAAAAAAGGGTTGCCTCAAAAATTTGTGACCAAATATTATACTTATTTATTTAAAAAATCATCCAATGTTGTGTTATTAAAATATTTAGACAATTTTATGCTGACCTGACAGGTACAGCAGTACTATTTAAATTATACGCTTCGCCTGGATTCGTCAAGATTCGGAAATCCAAATGTATTTTACAGATATCTATATAGAGTTGTTATTACGTAATTAATAATTTCGCTTATATGTAGATTAGGTGAGCCAATTTAAAAATAAAAGTATAAAAAGAGTAAAACTGTAAAGCCGAAGCGCATGACTTAAATAGTAGTACTGTATGTCGATGTCGTTTATTTTTACTTGCTTGGATGATAAAAAAATCAACAAATGCGCTTATTTATTACACACTTGTTGATTTAGGGCCTGCAAAAAAGTCGGAAATATGAAAAATATTTTTTTTAATTAATTAAAAATGTTCTGTTCATGATTTTTTGATCAACGCAATTTTGATATGATTTCGAATATACTTAATTTATTATAAAATATATATCATTCTATTATCACTTCGGAGTAGGTCGATGAAGGTTCGGATCTTCTACTAGCGGTACGTTTTCTTACATCGTTTTAATTAGTCAATTCATGATAAATTAAATAAAAAAGAGTGTTTTGTGTGTTGTGTGTGGGTGTGTGAGTGGCGTGTATTAAGTGATGATGGTCACGTAAATACGAAAAATTTGTATTTTAATTACAGTTTTTTATCCCAAAATTATTATAACTCGAAAAACTAAAAACAACTTAGTGACTATCGTTCGAAGAGAATAATATACTTTTTTATGAGGCAAACGAGCAAGTGGGTCACCTGATGGAAAGTGATCACCCCATCCGCAACACCACTAGTATCGCAAATGCGTTGCCGACCTTTAAGGAATGAGTACGCTCTTTTCTTAGGAAATCATAATCGTTTGAGAATACCGCCCTCGGTATCTGATGTCACAAAGGTGTTATGCGGGGTAAGAAATGTCTTCGGAATCATAACTGTGTGATTCCGAAGATTAGTATTAGTATTCCGTAGTAGATTGCCACGCATCAACATGATGGGCTACTTTAAACTCTGTCGCGATGTCCGAAGGTGGAAATCAGCGGCTGGAATTAAACCAAACCACTCCTCAGAGCATTCCCCATGACAGATGCTGTAGAGAACACTGAGTGACCCAACATCTCCACGCGATGCCAAGGATACTGGTCTTTGTATAATTTAAAACCATGAAGTGACCAATGAAACATGTAAAGTAACGTGCACCGAGCCTACACTTTCCGTATGTTGCATTTCTTCAATTTGATTTGATTTGATTTGATTTGATTTCTTCAATTAAATGCTATCTATAAAGGTTTGGAGAAGAGATACAGTGGCCACATAATGTTAGTTATCCTCAAATTAAACATTTTATGTCCCTAAAGAGATAGCCAGAGGCACAACCAAGGCTCCGATGACTAGCCGAAACTACCCTCTAACACTAACTACTAAATCCCACAATGTGATAGGTAGCAAGCCTATCGCAAACCGGGCACATAACCAATCCCGAACATTTTTTCTTATTAGAAAATTGGAAAACCCAAATTTTATTTTTGTTGCTGACCCGGTATTCGTACCCGGGACCTCATGCAGTCAAGTCCAACACCTGAACCGCTAGAAGACAATATTTTTTAAAGAACACCCAACATAATTATTTACATACTTTAAATTACATAATTTAGCTAAGAACCTTCTAGATCCGGCTCTTGAGAGGTTTTAATCCGGCCCATCGAGGGTTTTTTTAGAAAAAATGTGATCCTCCTCCATTGTTAAAGACTACTGAAATTTGAACAATTAAAATACTGAATCGATACTTCAAACATATATATTGCGTATTTCATATTTTAAGTCTTCATAAGTAAATTTTATTTTAACAAAGGTTTGTAAAAAAAAATTGCTTTATGTTGTCTTTACACAACGTTTTATAATCGTAATATTTACTGCTTTTTTTGAGGTGTTGTAATAAACCGGCCCGACTCAAGATTAATTGTAATTTACTGGCCCGCCACTAGATTTTTTTTAACTTACCGGCCCGCGGTCAAAAGAATTTGCCTACCCCTGTTCTAGATCACGTGGTGCGTGCGTGAGTGCGTGTGTGTGTCTGTCTATCTGTGGCATCGTAATTCTTCAGCAGATCGATGGACTTCGATGCGGTTTTCATTTGTTTGAAAGCTGACGTGATCGAGATGGCTTTTAGCTATGGTTTATGGAGATTTATACAAGTGTTCAAGGCCATGAGTTCATTTGCAGTTTATTCGTAAGCATCGGAATGGATATTAGGCGCACTATGACGTATTTATTTCACTTTTATTCATATGTGAGACCTAACATTTGAAACATTAACGAGTGCTGGCACAACTGAGCTGCTCTGTAGATGGAGCTCGAAGATAGGAGACGTAACCCTGGAATGCCTGTGGTAAAGCCATCAAGTTTAGACTCATTTGATCGGCCTTAACTAGATCTGTTCATGGCTTGATGATAAGGACCGAATACGAAGATTAAATTGGGGGGTCGCTGATGGATTTCAGTATAAAAGTGACGGGATTGTGTTTTGTAGTTTTTGCAGTTTATCAAAAGCAAATTAAAAAAGTAGGTGTTGTAAATTAAATGTGTGTTTGTATGTGTACGTCTGTAGTATCTACTTTGAAAGGATGGACCATTTATCGGGGGTTCATTTGAAATATATTAATAGTATATTAAAAATCCTGTTAAGAGTAGGTTACCTAAAAGATCCTGGTCAGAAATGTTTTAATAAAAAAAATGCTTTTTAATTATTATGTAACAGCTTCCTAACACGCGTACTCGTATTCCGCAAACAAAATTTTACCATTTCCTTTCCAGATTTTTTCTTAGTGTGCTTATACACACCTTAGAATCCACCATATTTACATTTATAGACACCATAGATTCTATTGGTGCGTCGCTATCTTATGACCGGGATCTTTAGCCACGACTGTAAGTCTGTGTGCTACCTTATTTTCAAAGAAAGACGACAATGACTACTGACACTATGCTTAGAAGGACTATACGAACCTGATAGTTCTAGAAATAGTTCACTAAAGGCTTGTTTATGTATCATCATTTGCTTTTTTTTTATGTAAAGCGAACATTTTCATAGATCAGTTGAAAGATTGTCTAATAATGCAAACATTAAACAGGTTTTATTGATTTTGAATAAAATAGTTCATTGGTTTTGAACAAATGTTTATTTTGCTTACATTAAGGCCATATGAAACTATGTTAAGGCTAACCATAAGAGCTCATATTACGCTGAATGCCGCTAGAGAACTCTACATGACATAAATTGTTGTTGACTTGGGTTCAGGCTACGGGTAATATTATTTTATTATTAATTGTTTCTTATCAATATTTATTTATGGTGCTGAATAGCATTAAATTATATTGTGTCTTTAAATGACGATTGTTAATTATCTAAAATAAAAAAAGGCAAATTGAGAATTTAATCTTATTATTTAAATGTCAATATACATCTATCTGTAATAGCTTTTTTTGTAATTAAAATATATCAATAAAATAACGGCAAATATTTAAGATATGTAACGAGTATTTATACGATTAGCTCGTTTGTTAAATATCTTAAGAGAGTTGTTTTACCGCAATGTGGTATCAGAAAAATATATTAAACTTTTTTAAATTTTCTTTAAAATATCAAAAAGGTTCTTTCTGCATTTTTTACACATTTTCAGTACAAATTATATTTAAGTTAAAATAATATAAACTAAATGTATGCATTATCAAGTACATTTCAAAAACTGCTGGTAAGATGTTGATGGAATTTATGTGAGATCATTTCGGCATTATTTGCTATCTTCATCAAAAATAATCATCAAATTTCGACGTGGTATCTAATGAAATATTTTATTTTTTGGATTTAATTATTGAAAGGTCATCTTACACAAAGTTTTGTTGGATTTTAAAGACTTGACCGTTTTTTGTTGTATCTACCTACCCCGAATTGGTCCGGGCTCCTTTGCAGAAAAGACCATCTGCCTTCCTGCCAGGCAGCTCGTAAAAGGCGCGCATAGGCTTACCGTCACTAACACTGTGGCATCCTACTAGGTGGTAGAGTTTCGTAGCGACTCGGCCGGATTGGTATCATCGCCTTACCTATTCCTGCCGCCAGAACGTCCAATGCTTGTCGTTCATGTGTTCCGGTTCGGAGGCTAAAGTAGCTGTCAAGATGACTAGCTCGAGGCCTCACGTCCCGGTCTCAGGTTGACAACGCACCATTACCACCTTTGATGTCTCTAGGCGGCATGAATTTTTTACCATCAGGAAATCCGCCTGCTTGTTTGCCTACCATTATCATAAAAAAATCTTTCTTGAAATTTTGTTGGATATATTTATTTAACATTTAATCAGTTTAAGTAGCATTTTGTAGAAGGTACGAAAATCAACGCCATCAAGGATAAAAAATACTTTTGCAGATCTTACATTATTAAGTACCTACTATCGTAAAATTTGATAAATAATGATATTATAGTTTCTTTGTTTAGAATTAATGGTGCTTACATTATCTACAATTAGATACTAAATAAATAAACAAATGCGTTAAGTGGGTAAGCTAAATCTAAACATGATTTACATCAATCTTTAGAAGAATCTCTATTCTTTATCTTTTTATGTGACTTATGTCTTTTTTGAGAATAAATGTCTATAAACCTAACCCTTCTTTGGATTCTCTTCAACGTAATTTAAACACCACTTCCATTAGTACCAGTCCAGAAATAAATTAATGTTTCTATTCTTTGATCATTGACGTTTTTAAAGGCGTGCTTGTAAGCCACTTGACCTATGAGAGCAATTTTAAATCCATTTCTTTTATCCTTTACAAATTATATGTACGGCTTACGCATCCTTTACGAAACGATGTTATTAAATAAGGAACAATACGTGACCACGGTAACGTTTACGTAGTTCGTTACATTCACTCCTTTAATTTTATTAAACGTTCTATTAACAGTCTAATATATTAGTCTTTATTATATTACATTAATCTTTGAATTCTAAGCGGTTCGGATGTTGGTTGAATTCATAAAGTCTCGAGTTCGATCCCCAGGTCGGGTAGACAAAAAAAGGATAGTGTGGTTTTATTAAACCACGGTAAAAGTGAAACTTGATCTATAACTATAAACTATAGACGCCACCATATTAGCCTCGGCTGCTCTGACGTCACCGTCACGCGACATGCGACATACAGACCAAAAAATTTGAGACGATGTAATAAAAGTTTCACTTTAAAACATTTTTTTGAATTTTGTAATTAACACAACGTTGTCCGGGTTGCGTTATGTGCCTGGTTGGCGCTAGGCTTGCCGCTTATCACATTGTGTAATTTAATGTCCTCCACTCGTCGTAGCTGCCCTGGTTGTGCTTCTGCCTATCTCATCGGGGATATGGGCGTGAATATATTATTTGAATACTAAATTGGTTTACGTTTATTAACAATTTCATTTTTTATAATTGCAGTCGAACTTAGTAACATGCATTATAAATGTGCATAAATGAATATAAAAGGAATATTACAGAAATGGTGCAAGGGAATATTTTACACTGGATCTGGAAATTTTTGGATTGGGGATGGATTTGACGAAAATGTTATACTTTACAAAATATACAGTATTTCCTTGTATAGCATGTTTTTAATTATGACGATATTGGAAATTATTGCAATGCTATTTGCTGACTTGGTAAAAGATGATAAAAACGACTGTTTGGCATTGACTATATGTCATGTTTTGATATTAATTAAGCTTTCTATGATAATTGCTAACAAAAGAGTTATAAAAGTATTTGTTACCGATTAAATAAAGGCCTGTCAATCATATGAGGATGAAAGTGTTGGCAAAAAGAATTATCACGATATTAAAATGACCATTGCTGCTTATATTTCGGCGTTGTATATTACAGTATTTTGTTACATTGTTCAAGGTTTACGAAAAACGTTCCAAGGTAATTACTATGTGAGTTTATTTATGCCCGATTTCTATAATAAGCGAAACGTTATTGATAAGTTTAACCATTCGTAGTTTTCCAAAAGTAACGAAGCGATAGTAATATTTTTAAAAAATGTTCCGAATTTACTACCAAAAACGAGTGGTAGCTCTAGTTACATACATTATTATTCCT
This sequence comes from Calephelis nemesis, assembly GCA_002245505.1. NCBI lineage: Eukaryota > Metazoa > Arthropoda > Insecta > Lepidoptera > Riodinidae > Calephelis > Calephelis nemesis. The sequence goes on from NJDD01001905.1 coordinate 217,316, forward strand.
ACAAAAAACTACCACCCGTAATTAAAACGACTTATTTCTTGAAAATAGGAACCGGGATTTAGTCCACTATGTTTAATGACGATTTTTATGCGGTTGCTGTCACAGTGTCGCTTAGTTGTCAAATTTACCTGCGCTCCATTGAGGCAATAGAGTTGTCATGTTTATTTCTTACTAGCTGCTATCCGCGGCTTCGCCCGCGTAGTCTATTTATTTAATATTTAACTCTCCAACTATACCCATTGAAATTTTAAGATGAAAAACGGCCTACGTCCTTCTTCAAACTTCTATCTTTATTTAAATATCATCTAAAAAGTATTACACGATGATGTTCTGGAAATAATAAATTTAGAAAGTAGTGCACTGTGCATAACGTTACATAAGGAGTCAACCACGCGCATACGACGCGTCTGTGTCGCGCGGTCTTTAAACTATAGTGTTAACGTAGTGATTATATCCTATTTAATAGTGTTATTTTAATTCTGCGATATCTTCTAAGATAAAGTAACCTTCGCAAATAATGTATTATTTTGAAACAAATTTGGTAGGCATAAAAAAAGATTATAGTAAGCTAACCTTAAAAGATAGAAATGTGCTGTCGCGAACTTTTTTTAGGACTTTTAAAGGCGAACAATTCTTTCATACATGAATTTTACGAAACTTTCACCGTTAACGCAGCGCACGCTCTCAATAGGAAAAAATCCCCCGATTTTAAAACATTTATCATTGGTGCTCCGCTTCTATTGATCTTAGCGTGATGATGTATAGCCTATAGCCTTCTTCAATAAATAGACTTTCTAACACTGAAAGTTCAAGCAAACAAACTCTTCAGCTTTTTAATATTAGTATAGATAAATATATAGACTTGGGTTTCGAGCTCTTACAAAAAAATATAGACGAACTGCTTTCATACCAACTTAGTCATAAAAGGCGAGTTTCGATTCATTTTATTAAGAGAAAAATCTGGAACATTAATTTATCTCTACTACACACATTTAGCGGTGACGTGGTTTTGCACGTTTCTATGTTTATATTATTTTATAATGAGGTTGATAAGTATACTTTTGATTAAATTATCGCTATAAAAAGTAGCATATGTTCTTTCGTTCCTCATTAAGGTCTAAATACAAAGTTTCACAATTATGTTTTCAAATTGACAATTTTCCATACGAACATTCATCAGCTCTTTTTACCCATTCTCCCTCATTTTTAGTGATAAAAAGTAGCCAATGTTCTTTCATTTATCATAAAGTGTCTAAATACAAAGTTTCACTGTTAGAGCTTTAAAAATGACGAATTTACATATGAACAGTCATCCCCTCTTTTTATCTATTCTCCCCCATTTTTGTGATAAAAAGTAGCCTATGTTCTATAGTTTATCATAAAGTGTCTAAATATAAAGTGTGTAAATTTTTTTTTATGTTATAGGATGGCAAACAAGCAGACGGATTTCCTGATGGTAAGAAATTCACGCCGCCTAGAGACACCAAAGATGGTAATGGTGCGTTGCCAACCTGAGGTCAGGATGTTAGGCCTCGAGCAAAAGTAAGTTTACCGGCTACCTTACCCTCCGAACCGGAACACGTCATGACGTTATGACGGCAGGAATAGGTAAGGCGGTGGTACCAATCCGGGCGAGTCGCTGCGAAACTCTGCCACCTAGTCACATGTCACGGTGTTAGTGATGATAAGCCTATGCTCGCCTTTTACGAGCTGCCTGGCAAAAAAGGCAGATGGTCTATTCTGCAAAGGAGCCCGGACCAACACAGGGAAAATACAAAGTTTTAACCGTTATAGCTTTAAAAATGACGAATTTCCATATGAACATTCATCCCCTCTTTTTATCCATTCTCCCCTATTTTTTCGCAATAAAAAGTAGCCTATGTTGTTTCTCAGCGTCTATTCTATCCCTGCACCAAATTTGATCAAAATCGGTTAACTGGTTTAGGCGTGAAAGCGTAACAGACAGACAGACAGAGCTACTTTCGCATTTGTAATATTAAGAAGGGAAGTAGAGATTTTGAACCAATTTTGCTACTATGTGTATCATAATTTCTTTGTGTGTTTTTCGTTAATGATAAACTGATGTACGTGGTTCATTGCTGTGGACTTATGGTAAAAATTACTGTTAAATAATTTTCCTAAGCAAATTGTGCCACCCAGGTTAACCCTCATAGGGGTTGATTTTCAAAAAAAAGCTTAGATATGTATCTCATAATTTGTATTGCAGAGCATTATTTTAGTGTCACGCAAAATATTTCAATAGAATTAAATTTCCCATACAAACTTAGCCACCCCCTTTAACCCCAATGGGGGTGAATTTCGAATTACCCTGAAATACGTGTTTCACCATTTGTACTAAAAGCATTAATTCAAAGTTTCATGCAAAAATGTGCAATAAAAATATTTATCTCATACAAACTTTGCCACCCCTTTTAACCCTTTAAAGGGTTGAATTTCCAAAAAATAATATGCATATGTCTTTCTCATGAATGCAAACTATCTACATACCAAATTTCAGCAAAATCGGTTGGGTGGTTTAGGCGTGAAAAGGTAACAGACAGACAGACAGAAAGACAGAGTTACTTTCGCATTTATAATATTAGTGTGGATTAGTGTGGATAAAAACTGCCAAAGTTTCTACACAAATAATTTTGATTTTTAAATCAACATTTAAAGTAAAGTAACAAAACAAATTGCAATGAGTACCTACTTATCCGAGAATTTGGCAACGGTACTTGGAATATTCTCTATTACACATCACAAAACAGAACGTTTATTATCTACCCAAGATGGCGACTATGATTTGTCTGTCAAGTGTCAACACATTAGAATTTAACATATAATTTATCGAAATACTCGACAATCCGAATTTTGCGGATATATGTTGTCGACTCAAAATCATTATTTTTTTACGTTTTATTATTTAGGTAAGGTTTCAATCGAGTCTACCGTACCCCTTGACGAAATTATTAATATAGATTAATCAAAATGCAAAAACTACGTAGTTAACGAATATAAGTTTCAATCAAATATGCTCGTGGTATTTTAAAAAGATTGTGGAAACAAAAAACAATGTGACCAATTTATTGACGTGACATTCGCTTTAGCACACATTCGAAAACAGCGTAGGGTCCTCGTAGGTGATTTTGAATGTGCCGTTTTCGAACGCTTGTAGGTACTTTCAATACTGTTCATGTTTGTAATGTGTAGCAGTGGTAACTTTAGATTACCGAATTATTTACGTTTTGATTGTATTTCACCTTTGATACCATGTTTTCTAAGACAGATGTTAAACATTTATTTAACATTCATATAAAGGCGTATTAAGGATAGCGCTGACTGTTGATGACTACAGAGCGTATTGGGACAGGGCACACCGCATTGCAAAGCACACTCAGGCATCGCACCAATTTTATCGATTTTATTACTCAGTACCAAAGAGTAGAGTAAAAAAGGTCAGTGAAAATTCTACTTTAAAATCATCAACTATGGAAAGTGGCGCCTCTGGTATTTATCATACAAAACTTTGGTTTCAAAATGTTATTAATGTTCACATGATTGACATCGTACTTATCCGCCTATTTGGGGACTGTGTGCAGCTTACGAGGTGACGAGAGGAAACCCAACGCAGAAAAATCCGCTGTTGCTGCTGCAGACCAACAAAGTGTACGTTGCGCCATACAAAATGTATGAAAGCGGTCTAAGCGGATTATTGTGCTGCGATGCGCCCCGTTCAGGCCCGTACAAATGTGCGCTACCTTTAAATTAGAATTAAAATTATTCTTTCTTCAATATTGTTCAAAATAAATAATTAAGCCTGTTGATAATATAAATAAGTGCTTTGATTTAAATATCAAAGTAATGTATTTGTAAAATATTAATTAAATGTTTGTACCCAACAATGTGGTAGAATATGTAGGTATACTTAAATATTTTTGTAACGATTTCATAACACTATATTATACAAATAAGTTTAAGTGACCGCCTCGTTGGTCGAGCGGCTGGCGTACACGCCTAACTACACCGATCAACCGCGAGGCTCGGGTTCGATTCCCGACGGGGGCAAGCATTTATGTGATGGATATTTAGATGTCAGCATTTCCGGGTCTGGGTAGTTAATTAAATTTGTTCTGGTATCTATTTAAGTATTTCCATGTAGTACATATTAGAATTGTTGACCCATAACACAAGCATATAATTTCTTATTATTTAGATTCAATTTGTGTAACTGGTCCAAAACTATTTATCATTTTATATTTATTATTTACTTTCAAGAATAATACCTGGACTGGTTTTATTTATTCGTACGAAGATATTATAAGAACAATAAAAATGAAAACAAATTTCAGGTGAAAACTTTGTTGTCGTTATTACAATTTACCCAAACAATGAAGATACTTCCATTATTGCTTGCTGCTTTCGTATTTGCACTACAATATTGCTGTGGGCACTAATGACGACGATGACATTTTGTGCTGACGGCTTTGTGATCGTCTGTTTGATTATTATTAAATATAAATTAATTACTCTCCGAAATTACTTGGAATCACTGAGTAAAGAGGTGGAACGTTCTGTTCAAATTAATATTAAAACAGCCTGTCAAAAACTAAATAATAGTTTGATTGAAGTTGTTAAGCACTTATTATTTCCCAAATAAGGTAAAACTTAATAATTATGGTCACTAATACTCGTAAAAGTAAGTATATCCAAGCCTATATCCACGAAATATCTTTATGCCTATATTCAAGAAGGGGGGCAGATGAACAACCAAGGCACGTATGACATGAAAACACTAAGACCCACAATGTGAAAGGCACGTATCCAATCCCGGGCAACGCTTTTTTTAATAGAAAATTGATTAGCTAGCTAAACTTATAACTTAGTGCCACAATGTGATAGGTGGCAAACCTATCTCCAAGGTATCCTATCTCCTAGGCGCTAGGTCAGTAAAATCGAAGACTTACTATGTTAGTAATATTATTATTGTTGTTTTTAATATTTTAGTAATAATATTATTGTTATTAATATGTTAGTAATATTATTTTGATAATTTTTTCACACTTTTTGAACTTCACCAACTTATTAGTGGTACCGAATAAAGTAAACCTCATTTATTTTATTTTAGACATTTCGCTTTATAATAAAAATTAAACAATGGTTGAACAAGCTATTTAGTAAACATTGTCTAAAATTGGATTCTCGACTAATTGTACTAACAGAACATACACGTGCAGCATGCTATTGGTTGGATGCAGAAAGGAATAGTAGTAGGTATTATAGCTTTAGTTGGATGTCAATTATAAACAGTGCGTAACTAAATGGGCATTTAAATATTTTTGTGGTAAGGCCGTTTAATTTTTTAGCAATTGGTGTAGTTTGTCTAATTATTTATCTGTAAAGGTTACTATTAAATCAAACTTATTATTGTAAATTCATCTAAAGGAAATTAATTATAAGACTATTTTAATTTTATAATCGCTATAAACACTGCACATTTAGATTATTTATACTGCTATATTTATTTTACTGTTTAAGATTGACGCAAGTGCTGGAAGAACGATTTAGTCCTATAATTGGTATTCATCTTGGACAAACCATTGGATCTGCTGTCGCAATTCTTCTGCAAGTCATGGTATAGATCTAAATAGAAATGACGCGCCACACTAACTCATTCTCGTGTACGAGTATATATTTTAACCAACTCCAAAAAGGTTCCCAATTTGACTACATGTCTTTTTATTGTATTTTGATTACGCGATTACTTTTTTTTCATGTATGAGAATAATCGACTTCTCCGTTATTTATGAATCGTTTACAAAAAACTTTTTTTATTTGAAAGAGCGTACTTTCGCGGTGGTCCTACTACCACCAGGTCTGGAGCTGGCGATAGAATTCCAGGGAAATTGGAGATAATACTTAATTTTTATTTTTGTGAACGTAGATATTTTATTAATTGAAATCGTTTCTTTTTTGCAGTTTTTACTGTGATTAAATTACAACTTTGTGTATAGAACGCATCACATAATATTAAAATAAAAAATACATATTAATTACAAACCAATATACAACTAGAATAATGTGATATCATGTAGTTATTAATATGTAATACGAGTACACTCATAGTTTCTGTGTATCATTAAGCTAATTTTGACTTTTATAGAATTTGAATATTAGTTATATAGAGTTAATTAAACATTTAGTAATAAATTACATCAATTTTGCAATTATTATTTAGATGTTGAATACCAGGAATACTTTATATTTGCAGATTTTGGACGAATTCAACTATCATTGTAGCGCTAAAAGCAGTTTTCTTTGCTCTTACTGTTCATTTACTGCTAGGAATATTCTTATGCAGTGCTGGAGAAATTACTTATCAGGTATTGTGTCTTTGTTGTTGTTGAAGATTCATCAATTTCTTATATTCTTCTTGCTAATTCTGCAACAGGAAATACTTGTGTTACTAATATGATAACCCTCCAAATGTAAATTCTTATAATACTTTTATAATAAGTCTCCAAAAGTAAATACATAAGATTAAAAAAAACACAAGATACTGACATAATAAATAACTTATGAGTTGGTTTAGATCTTAATCACACTGTATCAAATTTATTCTTAAAGAAGTAAAAACAATTAAACCCATTTTTTTTATGATATTGGAAGACAACAAGCAGACGGATTTCCTGATGGTAAGAAATTTCCGCCGCCTAGAGACACCAAAAGGTGATAATGGTGCGTTGCTAACCTGAAGCCGGGATGTTAGGCCTTGAGCAAAAGTAAGTTTACCGGCTACCTTACCCTCCGAACCGGAACACGTCATGACGTTATGGCGGCAGGAATAGGCAAGGCGGTTGTACCAATCCGGGTGAGTCGCTGCGAAACTCTACCACCTAGTCAGGTGTCACGGTGTTAGTGACAGTAAGTCTTCGCTCGCCTTTTACGAGCTGCCTGGCAGGAAGGCAGATAATCTATTCTTCAAAGGAGCCCGGACCAACACGGGGTTTAGGTGAGAAAGTAAAAAAAAAACAAAGTTCACAGTTCACACCTATTTTAGTGTGACAAGTGGTAATGAAGTCAATGCCAACACTTTATCCCTGGACCACAGAGGCGATTACAATTGGTAAATCAGAAAATAAGCAAATATTACGCATGTTACAGTCGTCTCTGCTCCCGGAGGCAGTGTTTTACAGCGGCTGGCATTTGTGTCAGTCAGTGTTTGCTATGGCGCAAGCTCAACGTCCTCTCGCTATTAGAGCATTCAAGATGATCGATCTTACACATGCTAACTTTCTGCAGGTGTGTATATCATATTTTTACTACCAAGTTAAATACAAAACATAGAAAATGCAACCGTTCGATAATTAAATTATTTAATGTTTTTGTAAACCTAGTTTAAACTCTGAATGGTTTCTATACTCAACGGTTGGGTTTACATAGTGTTAGAATTAACTAGCCGAGTCCGCGACTTCGTTTTCATAGAATTTAATAAAAAACTTACATATTTAGTTATTTAAGATTTCTTCTTAAATTAACGTAGTTCAGGTTACTCATAATTGCATCAGCTACCTGTCAGTGAAAGTTCTGTCAATACACATCCAGCCCTTTTAGAGATTAGCCAGACACACAGACGAACAGTCTGCGAGACAGACATAAATTGCAATAGACGTTAATTTGTTATATTATGTTCCAAATATTACATTCATATGCATGTAGTATATGCAAGCTGTTATATTAATATTACAATAATTTTAATATTGTTTTTGGTGGTTGAGTGATACGCAGTAACTTGCCTGGACAAGGATCCACCGTCGTACCTATTCCTGTCAGCATGTTGACTCCGTCATATTTTGGCCCGCATGGTAGGGTATTCGGTAACATTTTGGCCACAGGACTGCGACGCACCTGTTACGTCTATGGTGTCTCTAGGCTACGATTATCTTATACCATCAGAAGAACCGTGTGCTTGTTTTCTGGTCTCTCAATTAAAAAAAGAAAAGACACTCTATTTTTTCCCATGGATACTATTGATTTTTTAATTATGACAAATATTATTGGTGTTCAAATATTGTTTGCAAATTGAAAATTAAGATATTTTTGTCAACAGGTGTTGAAAACAACGTACTCTGTTTTTACACTGTTCTATTCATGATATCAGTGAAGAAACAAAACAAAGATTAAAATAATCTTAAAATCAAGTGGTCTATCCCTTCAAAAGTTATGATGCCACAGACAAACACACACATCTAACTTACAACTTCTCCCTGTGTGATGTGAAAATGAAAAGAAAAAATGGAATTGAAAGACATTTACTTACATGGGTTATGTGTGTTAAAAAGTTGTAACAAAATTATTTGAGCATTTCAACATATTCTACCACATTGTTATGTGCAAATATCGACGTACAGTCGACTCTCGATAAGTTGAATCTTAAGGGACCAGGGAAAATTTTCAAATTACCAAGAGTTCAAAATATCAAGAGTTTGATCAAGATTCGAGATTTATTATTTTAAACAATCGTACAATTATTCACAAAGGATTATTATTTACTGAAAAGTAGTCCGTAATTTTCTGTTGTGTGAGCGATTTCAGTCTATCATTGTCTAATGAATTTTCGATAGTGGTGAGAGCTGCGAAGAAATCGTCACTTATATCGGTTCTTAGGGCGTAAAAGCGTGTGTATTTTAATAACACACATCAAGCATTAACAAGACTCACTTTAACGTTTGAAGAAAGACTGGAATGCGAACTGCAAACTCACTCATGAATCGACAAGTCTGTACATGTTTTGAAAACAAATGACTTAACTGATGACAAATTACATACCTACTTCAAATTATAGAGAGTATGGAAGCCCGGACTTCAAATTATTGCGTGTTGGAGGGCAAGAAACTATTCCTTCAACTTCAAATTACCGAGGGGACCAATTAATATTGATTTTATTAAATTTATCGAGTATTTTTTAAGGGACAGGGGAAAAAATTCAAATAATCGAGTGATTCAAATTAACGAGTTTCAAATTATCGAAAGTCGACTGTATTTATTTAATGATGTATATAATATTGAAAAATGTTTCATCTTTATTACAATTTAACTTATTGAATATAAAAAAATTAAAATGTAAAAAAAATAATCCTATTTGCCGTAACTACCATCGTTTCCAAGACTAGCCAGGCAAAAAAAAACGGTCAAACAAACTACTCATCAGTCATGTTTGTGTACGATAGCACAATAAAGGAATATTGTATTCTACTACATAAATAATAATACTTTTGATATTTTGATATATAAAGCATTTCGTGCAAAATTATTCCCTAACCATTCCAAAATATCAAAAATGAACAACGTTAACATTCAAGTTTTCATTTCTGCCGGCACTCCCGGAGTGCAAGCCGTCTGTTTTTTTTCATTGTTATGTGTATGTTAAAATAGTAATACATGCTTTCTTTCTTTCTTTCCTTAAATACACTAGAGATAACAAATACAAACAACGTCATTTGACAGCTATTTGACGTACACTTCATCAAGTGATCATCACTAAAAAGATACGCAATCAGCCCCCAGGGGTGTCAACATTAGGTCAACAGTACACCTAGGAAATACTAAGACTATTATTACCATCTATTATTAATCGCTTGTCATAAACCAATTTGCTAGTTGCATCGAGTGTATTTAACGTGTCTCTCATAATAACAGAAAGGTCGTCTTGATAACCATTCAGTACCATAAAATATGTTCAGAAACATAAAGTTCGAGCTCGGGAAACAATCCAACTTGTTAATCTTTCGCCAACCGAGTCAAAGAACTTACCACAAAGTACAACAACTCGCACTTAAAGTACTTTTTGCCGCGACACCGAGGCATCTTGACGAAATCGAGGATGTTGGATTATTTCACGAGCTTAGACTTTAACCGTGTTCTGGTCACGGTGGTGTGCGGTGGGAATGTTCGTTAGGCTTTTCACATTCAATGTAACTTCAATGATTTTCTGCTTGTGGCAGTTACACGAGTTCCAATAAATCAGGAAAATAAAGGTTTATTTTACACTTGTTGTAGCCAGCGTGGTTACTGGTCCCACAGGAACATTTATACGGGATAAAAATCATCCTATGTGTTGAACCAATTTTTATGAAATTTGTCACACACAGGTACATGATGTGTGTGCCAAATTTCATAAAAATTGGTTTAGTAGTTTTTGCGTATAGCAGTAACAAACTAACAAACATGTAATCTTTTGCATTTATAATATTAATTGGATAAGATCTGTTAGAATCAGACACATTGTCTTTAGCAAATGCGATGCTGATTTGAGGTTAGAGTGCTTTACCTCTTGATGTAAGTTTGCCTCGTACCTAGCACTAATGCAGGAATAGGTAAGACGATAGTATAATTTTGGGAATTTATTAAATAAAAGAAAATACAAAATACAATCACAAAAGCTAATATTTCCCTGCCATATTGAATGAGGCTGCAAATCGAACCGAAAACAATTATCGTTCTCGCTAATAGAAAACAGCCTAGGATGTAATTTATTCCGGAAATTGGTCCGTAGTGGTCGAGTGCTGCATATACTGCACGGCCAGATTATCCCTTGTGTAAAATTAGGCGTACGGGTTCCGAAAATAAAACGGGACGGATATTTTGCAAGCTTTTTAAATAGGGCGCCTGGATTAACCAAGTTGTTGCAACCATGCGCCAAATTATTTTCATGTTGAAATGTCGCTCAAGTACAGTAGAACTATTTTAATTATGCGCTTCGGCTATAGTCGCCAAGCTTCGGAAATCCGTGTGTATTTTAAAGATATCTATATAGAGTTGTTATTGCACAAAATCATTTCACTTAAATTTAGATGAGAGCAGCCAATTTAAAATAAATAAATAAATATCCCTGGACAAGTTACACGAATTGAGTCTTACCCCAAAGTAAGCGAATTACATGCTTGTATTATGGGTGTAAGTCAACGATTCTAAAACATAGAAATACTTAAATAGATACCAGAATAAATTTAATAAACACCCAGACCCGGAAATGCAGACATCTAAATGTTCATCACACAAATGCCTGCCCCCGTCGGGAATCGAACCCGAGCCTCGCGGTTGATCGATGTAGTTAGGCGTGTACGCTAGTCACTCGACCAACGAGGTGGTCGTTGGTCGAGTTGGTTGGGGTTAGATTCAATTTGTGTGGCTTATGCAGGGATATTTATTTGTTGTAATAATATGAATAAATAAAACCTCTATTATACCATTTTTGTTTTGAGTCAGATTAAGAAATCTGTTCGGACTTTTGACTTTTGAACCCAAAAGCAAAGGAAATGTGTGTCAAAGATATTTTGTGCAGTTTGCAAGTTTTTATTACATTGTTTTTAAACTTGATTTATTGTTATTTTATCAACCGACTTCCGGAAAAGGAGGATTTAATTTCCAATCGTCTTAAAGATGGTGCCTCAGAACTTCAATGGAAATCACTTACAATAAGTCCGTATTTTACGCATCAAACGAATCATGTCATCGCTTTCCTCCGTTTGGTAAGGGTCTTGTGTGTAGAATAGACCTTTTGCCTTTCCTTCCTAGTAGCACATAAAGAAGAGATTAATCTATAGCTACATATCTAGACATCCACATTGCTCGCAGAACCGACAACCGCTGGGGAAGAAAGGTTCTCGAGTGGCGGACCCGAACCGGAGGACGTGGTGTTGGACGACCTCCCACCCGGAGGACTGATGACCTGGTCAAAGTCGCGGGGAGTCGCTGGATACAAGCGGCTGGTGACTGTGACTTGTGGCGCTCTTTGGGGGAGGCCTATGTCCAGCAGTGAACGGCCTCCGGCTGATGATGATGATGATGATGATGATATATCTAGACAGATCAAATGGGACATTACCAAAAGTCTATTGAAGATGCCTGTGCAGCAACTTGCCCGGGTTGTGATTCATGTCTTGCCTTTTCATGCTGCAGTAATGACATTGCTATATTGTAGTTCGGAGGTTAAGGTAGTCAGAAGAACTACACCATAGGTCTGATATCGCAGTCACAGGATAGTAACGCACCTATAACATCTATGATGTCTTAAGGCCACGGTTATATCTGTCATTTGGAGAGCTATATTATATTTCGCTGTTTTATCACATGAAAAAATCAAACATGCATTTGACACACACACAAACGAATATACTGATGATAACGATAAAAGATCACAGATGGCGCACCATACAGTTTGGAAACAAAGCAGTTGGTCTTGAGAAATGAAAATTGCGTTCTTATCAACAAGATATTAAAATAAATTATGGTCAAATTTCGATCACTAGTGATGTTAAATGTCCCAATACCTTACATTTTTTTTTAATTCATGCAATTATACAATTTCAATTTAAGAACGGTTCTATTATGGAGACATATACAATTAAGACGGAAAAGTAGATTTCTACTAAAGCTTATCAATTTAATTTATTCATAGTACATGTGCCATTTCACAAGAATACTAATTAATTCATATCGAATTTATAACCTTTTAGGAATTTTTAATCAGCATATAGTCAAAGAAATATACTGACAACTGTAACGCAGGTAATATCTAAACAAATTGATAAATTCTATTTTTTAAAAGTTTGACGCGTGCATGCGTGTGCTTGCACTTAGATGTCTGCATTTCTGTGTTTATTACATTTATTCTGGTATCTATTTAAGTATTTACATGTATTAGAAATCATTGACTAACACCCATAACACAAGTATATAAATTGCTCACTTTGGGGTTAGATTAAATATGTGTATCTTCTCCAGAGATTTTTATTTATATTATCTTTACCGTAACAGTTGAGCCGCTATATGCAAGCACTTCCTAAACACGTCTCAGCCTTTTAGTAATTCGGAATCAGCAAGACATTGTATCAGGCCTTCACTTGAATCATTACAAAATATACCATAATAAATACCAACAACCATAATAAATTTTAATATCTTGTTGATAAGAACGCCATCTTCATTTCTCAAGACCAACCACTTTGTTTCCAAACTTTTTAGTGCGCCATCTGTGATCTTTTATCGTCAACATCAATATAGTTGTTTGTGTGTGTCAAATGCATGGTAGTGTCGGTAATGTTTTAGTTATTGATTTAATGTACTTTCAAGCGTTATTATTGCAAAATATTAGCGTTCTGCACTTCTCCTACACGTAAACTATAAGTGCGCCAAATTTTATGCTCCTGCGTCACCGCAATTTGTGTAAAAAGGGGTCTAAAGTTTTGACATTACGAATTAATATATATATATATATAGATTACTCATTACAAAACAAAATTTGTCCTATTGATCTTAGGTCCATGTTAAATTTTCCCTACACATTTCGAGGAACGTGATTTTCGTCACGTGAAAGTGGGCACCTATGTTGTTGGTAGGCCACAGTACTTGAGATTTGTAGCCTTTATCCCTCGTTAGGCTAACATCGGCTGCCGTCTTGCACTCAGTTGCATATAGAGGTCTTGGTGTGAGGTAGTTTTCTGTGCCTGAGTGTTGATCATCAGGTATTATTGTAAAGCTGCCAAATACAGTAAATAATCTTTGTGTTTACGGTAAATTTGCAGAATACTTCAGATTGATTTATTCCCTACAGCTCTTTGCATTTCATTTGTAGTCAAATGTCGTTGCTCCATGACGTGAATAATGATTTACAATTTAATTTTGTGGAAAACTCTATTCAAATTGTAAAATCGAGACTATATACCCAATTTCCCCTCCCCCTGTTAGTCCGGTCTCCTTTGCAAATCTGCCTTCCTGTACCAGGCAGCTCGTAACAGGCTAGCATAAGCTTACCGTCACTAACACGGTGACAACTGACTTGATGGTAAAGTCTAGCAGCGACTCACCCGGGTTGGTACCACCGCCTTACGTATTTCTGCCGCCATAATGTCACCGCTTGCCGTTGACGTGTTCCGGTTAGGAGGGCAAAGTAGCCGGTAAAAATACTTTTGCTAAAAGCTCAACATTCCGGCCTAAGGTTGGTAACGCACCATTTCCACCTTTGGTGTCTCTAGACGGCGTGAATTTCTTACCATCAGGAAAGCTGTTTGCTTCTTTACCTTCGGATATCATAAGAAAAACGAATTTAAACTCTAATTTAAATGCATAGTTTTTCTTGTGTGAAATGATATGTATGATTGTATGAAAATAGTATTGAATGGAGTAATGAAGGATGTTAGCCAGGCCAGCAAAGATCGTAATTCGTAACACTTAGCACTGGATCCTCTCTGTCTGCCCCAAGGACTTGACGTGAAGAGATATACTTGTATGTATGTCATCAATCAATGAAATAACTACTAGTATTTATTATCAATACTCCAGTTGCAGTCATTAACAAATATTGGCTGTGGGTGGTAGGTCAATTGATTTTTAATTAATTGGTTAATTGATTGATTTGAAAATTGTGTTACAAATTTGTGATACGTGATTGTGATAACGGCTAGCATGATGTGAATAATATGAACATGCAAAAAAATTTAAAATAAAGTAAGTTTAAATTGTACCTTATCTCGAACAAAAAAGTGTTTTTAATACTGTAGCAGTTAGCAACGTCGGAGAGTCCTTTCTCTATTTTTAGGAAATCCTGCCCTGACTTTTAGATAAGGGCATCAATGGCATATTTACTCGAAAATCTTAAGCAACTATTGACCCTAAAAATACGTGCGATAGCTCATTCGATCCATGAATGAAGTCTAGAAAAATGAACTTGACGTATTTTAGAACTTAAAAATACAAAATTATTAATACTTGCTTTAGTTGGAAAAAAGTCTATTTCGGGTTTTTTGTTTATGAATCAGTACCTAACTATGTCTTTCTTCCTGTTTCATAAAGATAAACAATATTTAACTAACATTATTTATGAATGATGTCATAAAAGTTAGCCTGAAATCTAATTTCATTTTAAAAAAATACAAAGCTATAATACATAGTTATTAATACATGCTTTAATTGGAAAAAAGTCAGTTTCGGTTTCTTTGTTTATGAATCAGTACCTACCAATTTAAAATTTAAGTTCAGTTATTCGCTGCTGAAAATTGATGTCTACTGTAAAAATATGTTTATAATATTAAACATTAATTTAATAATTTGGAAAAACTAGGCTGCCATCAAAAAACTTCAAACAATAATTTAGGTTATTTTGTAGTTAGGAATAATAAATAATACTGAGACGTGTTCTCGTAAACTGCATGTATTTGCGACTGACTTACGTGGCGGGCACAGCCGCCGCTAAGCACATTACATAACCCTGTACACATACATTAAGACATATAATATTATGTATACGTCTGTTCCTACACCATTCCCCCCTTTTTTAAAAAACCCAAAACAAAAAGACGTACATTTTTATTAAAATCTAAAGTCTAAACACTAAACCATACACATCTTTCACGCAAACGCGATTTCTTTACACTGCACTTTGCGGGTACACATTTGCGGTTGCTGCCTGATGCTGTGGCAACACGGCTTGCACGGTTACAGCTTTTGGATTGCTAGCAGCCTGCCTACGCACCCA